>JABSTQ010006533.1:0-54036 GCA_013358835.2 Ixodes persulcatus | reverse complement strand
TAAACAGCCTAATTGGGACCAGCATGTCACAAACAAATCTTCCGCGAAAACAAAAAAATGTTTTAGCAATATTTACGCCACAGGACTAATTTAGTCGGAGTCACAACCTCTCCACATTTGAAACTCCCGCTCTTTCGACCCGCGCGCAGAACTACGCCCCGCCCCCCCTCTTGGATTAACTTGGCTGCGGAGTACGCAGCGTATTGACTCCCGGCCGCGGATCGGGAAGGGGGGGGGGGGGGGGAGAGGGAGGGAGGGGAATGGGAAGGGGGGAAGGTGCCGTCCATGTACGCTGGAAGCTGGAGCCGGTTTGCTTTCGTTGTTTTGTTTGGTTGGGGAAAATGTGGCAACAACGCACGTTCAACATGGCGCCGGTATTGTTTTGGTTTGACGGGACGCGATAAGCTCCGGGTTTTGCGAGCACATGTCGCGAAGATGTGACCTGAGAAGTGCCTCGGTGCGAATCTCGAAGGCCTCCGGA
The DNA here is from genome assembly GCA_013358835.2 of Ixodes persulcatus. Lineage (NCBI taxonomy): Eukaryota > Metazoa > Arthropoda > Arachnida > Ixodida > Ixodidae > Ixodes > Ixodes persulcatus. Next base: position 53,555 of record JABSTQ010006533.1, on the reverse strand, counting down.
GCGAAATGACGAGAACATACCTGGACTCGTTTGTCGCTACGTGAACGCCCGATTGCCTGCAGCCAAATAGCATTCAGCTTGTGATTTTTCGGGGCGACATGGCTGCGGGAAGACTCGCTGTCGCGATCACTCATCTCGCAGCACTTTACAGAGCAACGGCGCTGCTTACAGGAGCTGACATCTAAAAAAGGTCGGCATTTGCACGCGCAAGCAAGGAAAAAAAAAAACACGCTAAGAAAGCAAAGAGGAAAACAAAAGAAACAAACCGCGCTATGAAAGCCAAAACCCCGCGTCGCTTCCAATCACTAACACTGGGGACAGCTGCTAATCACACACTACTTCACTTCAGGAAGTCTCACTCAAGCACCTGGGTCAGGACGAAACACTGATCACTTCGGCGAAACAACTAGTCGAGGAAGGCGAGGCAGGCGGGAGCAGAGACTTCGGCGGCCATGAAAGAATGGCGAAGCCTTTGTTTGTTTTGGTATGAATCCAAACGGAAGTGCCCGTCTTGTAAACCATTTGTAAAAAATAATAACACTCATTACATGGGTTATTCTTTAAACGTAAAAATATGCCGCTCAAAAGGAAATTACAACATATAACAAAGGTTTAACAACCAAGATCTAAGCTGTCAATCAAACTCTTAGCCAATAGCAGCCGATTGGGATCAACGTCACGGAATCCCAACTTCGTGGCGCGCGATTTAAAACGGACGAAATAGCCGCAAACTAAAATCAGTCTCACGCAATAAATATTGCTGAAAAAAAAAAATTGTTTCCTCGCGGAAAAATTGTTTTTTGACATGCTTGTCCCAATTAGGCTGTTTAAAAAAAAAAAATCTTTTTTTTTTTTTGCAGTTACCCTTTAAGACGTATTTTAAGGATTTTTCCACCACCTTGACCTTACGTCATTTGTGGGGAAGATGAGGGGTGAGAGATGGGGAATACAATGAAGAATAAATGTTTAAAAATAGTGCCGGATGCCGGCTTCTCGAATGAACTTAAGCAGAGAGTCCAGCACGATCTTCCTGTGCTGTATGTCGCCCCCTGGTCGCGTCCACTCCACGAAAGTTTTGGGTCGATGACAAGCGGGGAGGTCGTATATGGTGGCCCGCCTTGAGCGTACAGTGGCTCTGCATTCCCATATAACATGTATTATAGTTGCTGGACTCTTGCTCCCGCATCGAGTGCAGTCACCGTCGATAACCGGCCCGGAGTCATGGGGGTGTCGGACTCGCCTGGCTCTGTCCAGCTTAGCCTGCAGGGCAGGCGTTATTGCCGTGTTGGTGCGGATCCGGCGCAGGACAACGCGGTCGCTCCGGCTGTATTCGGCAGGTAGTTCGCCGTCCGGATCTTGAGGGACCAGATCTGTCAGTGTCTTGCGCCTCCTCGTCCTTCCCAGGGACAGGAACTCGTCGGGGTCGAAGGGGAGGACATCATTTTCGCCTTCTTGACTTTGTTTCTGTTGCTCCTGGTCTGGTCTCGCAGGCGCAGCTTCAAGCGCCGTTCCGGCAGCATTGTCGGCCTCTTCGTTGCCAAATATGCCCGAGTGTCCCGGCATCCATCCAATTCGAAGGACGCGTCCTTCATCTGCAAATTCGTTGGCCTAATTCTCGCAGCTGTCGGACTGGTGTTGCTCAGGGTGTCAACCTTGTCGCATTCTGCGTGTGCCTCCCTACTATCAGAAAATACCAACACGTGTTTGTAGAGGGCTTCTGTCTTGTTACAGCGTGTGGCCGCGTGTTTGGCTCCTGCCAGTATAGCTTGTAGCTCGGCTTCCTTGAGGCTACACTCACCCTTAAGTACTTGGCTGCATGTCATCTGGGAGTTTAACATGAACCATCCCATTGCTCCTTGTCCGTTTCCTCGCAGTGCAGCATCTGTGTATACGTACAGGTTGGTGAAATCTCTGCTGTACTCTCGAACAAAGTCGATGTGGTCCATGACTCTTTGGAACTGTCGTTTTTCGTGGTCCTTCCCCATGTTGCGAGCCAGTGGGGCAAATGTAGTAAGCTGCATGGTTGTATATTCGAGGCTTCGGTTCGGGAGTGTCGGAAGGTGATCCGTTGCGTAACCCATATGTCGCAATATGGCTCTTCCCACTTCTGTGGTTTTGAGTCGGTCCAGTTGCGCGTCCTTGAGTGCGTCTGCCCGCTCCTTGAGTGTATTGAGCTTAGAGTGGATGTGCAGGTCTTCGATTTTTGCGAATCGTGGAAGTCCGCTAATTGCTCTCATAGCTTCCCTGTTGAGCCTTTCAAGTTTTAGAACTTTTGTTTGTGTAAGTCTATTGTAATTGTATGCTTAGAGTGCTTTCGAAGTCAGAAGCGCCAGCGCTAGGTTACGTGTTACCCTTTCTGTGGCTCCCCATTTCTTCGTGGCCACTCTTCTGATCAAGTGCAGCGTGCTCTTCTAGGTTTTCATTATCCTGTTCATCCAGGTATGGGGCCTTCCGTCTTGATCGAGGAATAGTCCGAGAATCCTCAAACTTTCAACTCTCTGTATCTCATCTCACTTTATGGTCAGGCGTATGTTCTGTGTTTCTGTCTGAGATTGAATGCGTCGGTTAACCACCACTATGTTTGAGGTCTTATTTGGTGCTGCAGACATGCCTACGGAATCCAGAAACTCTATGATGGTGTCCAGTGCCTCCTGTAGTACCTCTTCCTGTCTTCCAACCGCTCCACCTTTGGTCCAGATTGTGATATCATCTGCATAGATAGTGAAGCAGACGTCTTGGATCCGGGCCAGGCGAGACGGGAGATCGGCCATGACTAGGTTGAACAGCGTAGGTGAAAGGACTGCGCCTTGAGGGACTCCGACCCCATTCGGTGTTTCTGGACCTGCGGTGTTTCCCACTTTGACTGTAAATTCCCGTCCCTCCAAGATGGATTTGAAGAAGTTGAGTGCTGCTCCTTGGATACCATGGGCGACTGCACTGTCGATTATTGACTTGTGTGGTACGGAGCCAAACGCTTTTTTGACGTTCGCAGCTACAACGACGCGTGGATCAACTTAGGAAGGTGTTTCCAGCACATCTGTGTAGATCATCATAAGACTATCTTGAGTCCCGAGGTTTCTTCGGAAGCCTGTTTGCGTGTAGTGGAATGTGCCATTGTTCTCTAGAATGTGCTAAATTCTGTATAACGCCATTCTTTCTGTGAGCTTGCATAAATTCGAGGTGAGTGAAATGGGTCTCATGTTAGCAAGCGACGTTTTGAGCTTGCCTGGTTTAGGAATCGGGATGACCCAGGACGTCTTCCACTCTCCTGGAACTTGACCTGTGGTCCAGATTTGGTTGGTCCATGTTAGGAGCTCCTCTGAATGTTCGTCTGGCAGGTTCCTAAGGAGAGCATAGGTAATGCCATCTGGGCCTGGTGTGCTCATGGTTTTGCATTGCCTTAGGGCCGAGATCAGCTCCCCCATAGTAAAGGGGGCGCTGGCAGGATCCCCTGGTGCATAGTCTTGACGCTTGTAAGTCTCTTGTGGGGCGGGTGTTGCGGGTTGCGGGAAGAAGAGTTGTCCGGCTTCTGCTGCCACTTGGTCTTCTGAAACTCGCAGTGCCAGCGCGATGCTTTGTGCTGCAGTCCTGCTCTTTTTTCGGCCTTGCATAGCTTGAAACGTCCTCCACTTCTTGTCAAGGCCCGTCCTACTGTTGAAGGAGTCACAATGGTCTTGCCATTGCTGTCTAGCAAGTTGGTTGGCGTACCTCTTCGCTGTCGCCGTCGCCAGATTGAGCTTTGCCCTCAATTCTGGTGGTTTGCCCTCATTCTTATATCTTTCCAGGGCTTCAATTCGGGAGGCCCATAGGTTGAGAAGGTGAATCCGGTGTCGGGTCGCCTTCCTTGACCTTTATGTCTTGTGTGGCTTCCTTGGGGCTGCCTGTAGTCTTTCTGTGAACCCGCCCTCGGTCAGCCCTTGAGTTAAAGCTTCCCTGAATTTGTCCTATTTCACTTGTTTGTGTACCCGCTTCTTTACACCGGTTGAGAAATGGGTCAGTCTTACGGTGATTGGTAGATGGTCACTACCCATACAGTCTTTTGAAAGTTGCCATTCGAGTTCGATGTTCCGAGTTGCCCAGGTGAGGTAGGGTGTGGTGTCCTTCTGCTTCGCGTGCATACCTATTCGCGTCGGCATATCTACGTCGTTCGGGAGTTTAAAACAGTTTAGAGTCATTGCTTCAGCTATTTCCTCGCCTTTGGGTGAGTCACGGGAGTATCCCCACATGGTGTGCGTCGCATTGAAGTCCCCACCCACGATGATTGGTACCTTCCCCGCCGCGAGTTTCAGGTGTGGGATCCAAGCGGTCGCGTTGCTAGCGCACGTTATATCCCGGGCGCTCATAAACCGACACAACCACCAACCAACGAGCGCCGATTTTCACCAGCACTGCCACAATGTCGTGATATTCGTTGCACCATTGCGACATGTCGATCTGGTCTTGCGGTAGGTTATCATCCTACGAACACTGCTGCTTGTCCTTTAGCTACCGGCACGTTCGGCGTATCAGACCCCTTGCGCGGTCTTCCCCGCTTCTTGTACCGTATGGTCGGGGTCATATATACGTTATACCCCGCTATCTTTTTTTCTACACCCCCTACCTCCTGGAGCAGGAGGGCTACTGGTTTCTCTATAGTTAAAACACGTTTGTTCAGTTCATTCACTTTTCCCGCGAGTCCGTGACAGTTCCATTGAACAACACATGGCGGCCTCGGGGCTTGGCCCCGATTTGAAGCCCTGTTATTAGTTGAAGCCATCTTGACTGTCATGGCTTATCGTGTTGGCGCTTGACGAGTTTGGTTGGCACTATTTTCTTGTCCTTGGAACAATGAGCGGACAGCTTCGTGCAGAATTGTGTTATCATGGCTTTAAGCTCCTTTTGCACGATCTCTCTGACCACGCTCATGATGGTGTTCTGGAGATCGGCCTTGATGCTGGCGATCATTCCCTCCATAGAGGTCTTGAATTCCGCCCGTACGTTACCAATGCTTGGTCTCTATCCGAGCTTGCCTGGGACATGTTTGTCGCCGTGTATGTGGCTTGGTGTTCTAGTCGGCTCGGAATGTCGTTGGGTTGTTGTTTCCATCTGCCCTCGAGTCGGTACTCGTGACCTGGACCCCATGAGAGCTGCTTTCATGGCTTGAACCATGCGTGGAATATCTTCGTCCTCTCTCTCTTCTATCGTACTTCTTGTGGGTGCTATCGCCGTCTTTGGAAGCGCTGGGAAGTGTCCCTCAGTCTTTGGCGGCGGGGTTGGCGTGGGAATCTCTTCTCCCTTGGGTAATTGCGCAGCACGGTCCCAGTTGCCCGCTTTCATCCCTCGGCCCAGTGTCTGAAGACCATCTTGATCGACGTGCCCTACTCTGTTGCGTGTGGGTTTCCCCCTCGTCTTTCCCTTCTGTCGAAGCTGTTCGTTGGCCTCCCTCCATTTGGGGACAGGAGGAATCCGTGGCCAGGTGGGCCCCCTTGCAGTTCTTACATTGCGGGGAGGTGTCCATGCAGCCATCTTCTCCGTGCATAGTGTTCCCTTCCGCAGTCCGGGCATCTCTGCTCTTCTTCGTTAGGGCAGATGTCCGCTTTGTGTCTGATAGCGTGACAATGCGTGCACACCACCGCGCGGGGTCTGTATGCACATACTTGCCTCATGGCAATCGTAGTATGTGACATATCTTGGGGTTCTCTTACCCTCGAAGGCTGATTAGGGCGGTCTTACTGTTCTTGCCCATCGGTCTTGCTTCCAGGATCCAGTGTGTAGGGCTGACCAGGTTCGGTAGCAGGTTTTCTGGGTCGTCGGTCAGGTCGATTCCGTAGATTACCCCTCTGACCTGGCTCCCATTCAGGGCGAGGTATGTGGAAACTGAAATTTCCTTGTCTGGTGTTCGTATCGTCTTCAGCTTTAAAAAGTATTCCGCAAGGTATGGCAACCAGGTGTCCGCCGCAATGGAATTAGTGATCCTCCTGGATCCTAATTCGATAGCACCTTTCGTGTTTGGAATGGTTGTCAATAGACTTTGCTAGGGCAGTCTTCAGATCTTTTGGCGACAACTCTGTCACACGCACTCGCTCACGCGGTCGTAAAATGACTGTGTCATGTTTGTCACCATCACCTCCCGGCTGTTTCTTCATGGGTGTCGGCGCTATCGCTTTCTTCCGGGCGCCTCTACAGACGACGGTTGACCAGGCACCTTGGTCCATCTCGTCATCACTTGATGGGTCGCGTGAGCTCCACGAAGCTTGGTGACAATTCATATCGGCAGCGCTCGGAGAATCCGAATTTTGGAGTGTCGGGTGTCCCGTCGCATCAAGTTGAATGTGGTGATCGTCGGCTCTCACCGCCTCACCGAACGTCGGGATTGCCTTCACCAGGTATAGCTGCTGTTGCTCGGTGTCTTTGGTTGTCGGGTCGCTTGGAGCCCTTTTGGTGTTATGGTCGTCCCGTCGGGAGTTCTGGTCCAGGGTTGGTGCAGTCTTCGTCAGCGAAAAGCCTTTTCTCAAGCGTATAGAGTGGATTCACACCTGTCGCTGCATTGGTCAGCATCAGCTGCTGCCATTAGGCTTAGCTTGGGCGTCGGTGCTGGTTGCGTTTGACAGGGCCTTCTTTCCGGTTCTCTGCCTTGCTGCTCTGGTCCCAACCACCAGAAGATGCTTCGCTCCGGTGCCGGGAGGGTTCCCATGCTCCGTCGTCGTCTTTTGGGGGCCATAAGCCCCCGAAACAGGCAAAATTGGGCAAAAACTGTGGGGTTCAAAGATTCAGTGCTAATACCTTAAGAAACTTCGTCGTCTTCCGTTAAATATACAACAAGCGAAAAAATAGTGTCTTCTTTTGCGTCCACTTCTCATTTTCTTCTATTCTTTTTTTACACTGAAGTCTGCAATGTTCTCGTGGGTCGTTTCCCGTTCTGCGTTGTACCTCGGTGTGGCAATCTTTACTTCCGTAAAACTATATTTTGAAGGGACACTCGAGGAAACAAAAAAGCGCCCTTGGAAGGCGAGGGAAAAACCTTAATTGTACGAACTATGGGGTGAAATATAAGTCACAATCGGCACAAAAGTGATGTTTTCACGAGCTCAATATAAGTCACCGTAGCATATCTTAGCTAGCAAGAGGATTTGAGTGCTCGAAAGAATGTTCACGTTTACATGTGCCACGCCCACACCACTTCATACTGAAAAACTGGCAAAATGGCCGAATGTCAAAATGATTGAGATAATGAGTACAAGATACTCAGAAATGTAATTAAAATAGAGCATCAGATACTCTCGATTAAAAGTATTGCAAGATACCAGATACTAAAAAAAGTATATGAAATAGAGTATCTTCAGTAGAGTATTTGAGATAGGCACAAGTCTGCAATAACCGCCTCTATAAACTTCAGCAACAATACGCTTGTTCAGAATGATAATTTATTTATTTTTACTCTGCAGCGCCGAAGCATTACAGCAGAAGAGTGAAGAATAGATCACATTTATACCTTGAAAACTCACACACACAGCACCACAGCGGCACAGATTTTAAAATATGGTGACGTCTTTCTGGTGACGGTCGCCGTTCAATGCTGTGATAACCTTGCCCCTTGTTAGCTGGGCCAGCTTGTTTGCCTGGCCTCGGCAGGATGTGTAATGTACATCCTCGGACACGTAACGCTTCGCGAGCGCAATTCGGAGACTCCAACCTTGCCCATAGCACCTGCCTAAAAAGAAAAAACTGCTCTGAAAAAAAACAAACAACAACAAAAAACGATGTAACGGACGCAAAAAAAGACCTCTTCATGTAATCAAAGTTAATTCGGTAAAATAAACATCGTTTTATTCCTTCACAAACCAACGTTGCATTTCCAATTACGACACGTCAGCACCCGGCCACAACTGACACACTTGTTTCGGTTCAAACCGTGGGAACGTCAACGCTTCCAAACTTCCTTTCTGTTGTTGACAGAACGAGAATATATTTGTTTTGAAAAGAAGGATGTGACCAGCCGGAGCAGCTAAGGACTCTGATGCAAAATCCTTCGAACGGCGGCAGATTGTTGCCCTCTGAACGGATGTCTCTTTCCAGTGAAAACGGCTGCTCCTTCAGGGTACGGCGACGGTGATCTTAGCAGCTTAACAACTTTCCAAAAAACGCTCCTAGGCCGCCGTCATGTTGCGGATGCTGATGCAGCTGGTGCGACTCTCGCGCCGCCTATCAGCTAAAAATTTTCTGCCACTCTCTTGGACTGTGGAAACCCGCTCACCACGATTCTCTACCTATGTTTGCGGTTTCGCATTCGACGTTTTCTGGCCCCTCTTGAAAGCTTCCACTTAATTTTTCTGATGTACGCTGCGTACCCTTTCTTTGTTCTCTTCCACTTCAACTTCTTAGGGGCGGAAAACACCACAAGGACGTCGTACCGACCTCATACTTTCTTTAAATTGCGAGAGACCTTGTGCAGGTATGGGATGACGACAGTCCTTCGCTTGTCCACCCCGCAAAGCCGTTTGTGAGCTGTGGTTCCGCAGTGGTATACAAGGTACCCCTCTCGTGTGGTAAAGTCTACATTGGACAGACGGGGTGGTGTTTAAATGATAGGTATTCACTGGGAGCCACGGTCGGAGGGCATTTGGCGGCGCAATGTAAGAGCTGTTTGTCCAAGCCACCACTCGAGGAGACCACGCTTGTAGATAGGCACAAAAACAAGGTGACGAGGGAGGTGATAGAGGCTTTTTACAAAACGGAAAGCGGGGCGCAGTGCATCAGCGAGCCGTGGTGACGCTATCTTTGAAAGAGGTTGTTTTTGACTTCGACAATGAAAAGGGGAGGGGGGTGGGGGGGGGGGGGGGGGGTATAGCACGCAGCACGTGAATGACCGGTGCTCTATGCGATAAGGCAGAAAGGTTGGCGCATGTATATATTGCTGCCGTACGTGTTTACTTTTTAGGTTTTCTGTAATTAAACCTTCAGTTGCGAGTCAGTGCCTGTCCCGTTCTGTTTGTTCCTTCCTTCTAAATCTAGTCTTTGTCGTTTCGCGCTGTTTTACCTAAATTACGATATTTGTGAGCGTGAAAAATACATGCCTTTCGGCCATCTTTTGTTGTAAATTATTTTCGACAGCTAAGCGCCTTGTCGTTTGACACAACTAACATTCCAGTCGCGTTCGTTCTGCCGCGCCTGTACCAAACAAAAACACTTTACAGTTTTTTCTTTTTTAATAGGGTCAATGTTTTTTCAGTGACCTCGGGAAAATACATGAACCATGAAACACAAAATACAGCGGCAAAAGACGAGAATTTAGCCGCCAGCAGTGTTTGAAACTGCGCCTATCGAAATCACAGTCCACTCGGTTAAGATTAGCAGGAACGCAACGCCGGTGAGAGTCTAGCCTCAAACCAAGTGACTGGGCTTGAAAACGGTTTCTTGCCCCTGGGGTCAAGTGTTTCTACCAAAGACGCTTAGGGGTTATCTCGCGCCTTTTGGGCCCGGTCGTGGGAACGTTAAAAGTGTCTTCCGAAGGAGTGTGAAATGACGTCGTTTATACATAGCTTTGTTCAGGTTTCATTGCCACTCTTACGTAGTGTACAAAATAAAAACGTTTTTTTCAAACAATCATGCAGCCATTTTTAGTTAAAAGTAACGAGTAACGGGTAACGTAATTTGATAGGAGATACCGTAATATAATAACGGCGTTACTTTCTCGTTAGTCTTTCGGTGTTCTAACGAGTACGTTAGTAAAAAACCTAACGCATTACCAGTAACGTCGTTACTTGTAACGCGTCAGTTTTAACACTGCTTCGTGGACCCAACCTTTGTTCGCGCGCCAGGGTCGACGCGTTCTCGAAGTCAAAACTGACCCGTTGTCCAACAATAGTCAACCAGCTGCGTCTGTGTCCTAGTGGCATGCATGGCTTTTGCCACGTCACGTTTGCGTTCTTTTATACGGGTGCAACGGTCGCGGCCGGTCTCTCCAATATACGATGCGTCACATCGTACACACTCAAAGCTGTTCCGACCGCCCCCCGCCGCCCCCCCCCCCCCCCCCCCTCTTCCCTCTTCTCCCCTCCCTCCACCCGTGAGGCCGTTGCATGTTGAAGCAGCACTCCATAGGCGATGAGGCGCCACAGGCTAATCTGACGCGAAAGACAAACCATGCGCGGAAAGTATAGGGCGAGAGAGAAAAAGGAAAAGGGCTACCCGCGCTTTCCCCCTTGGTGGGGCGTTAGAAGTGAAAGTCCCGGATAAGAGGCTTCGCCGGTGGTGGGTGTAGGCATTGCCCAAATTTCGTTCGCGCCTTCTTCTGTTTTAAACTCTCAAACCTAATTAGAGCCACGGGCTTGGATGCCGACAGTCTCCCGGTCATCGTGACACCATTGCTCGGTTATAGGGTGCACGAATAACGACAGAAAGCGTCGAATACTGTCCTAGGACCTATGTACCTTGCACGGAATCCGGCAAGGCGAATGCGGCTGCAATGTCTTTAAGCACCATCGCTTTCCACATGACCCCGATTTCCGGCGGCGGTGGCTTGCGTCGATTGCACGTCAAAATGTCAAACGAGACGAAATGTCCAATGAGTCAGAATGTCCAATATTGGACATTTAGTCTGGATGGACATTTCGTCTCGTTGGACATTTTGATCTGGTTGGACATTTCGTCTGATTGAACATTTCGTCTCGTTACACATTTCGACTCTTTGGACATTTTGACCCGATGGGACATTTCGTCTCGTTGGACATTTCGACTCTGGACATTTTGACCCGATGGGACATTTCGTCTCGTTGGACATTTTGACCCGATTGGACATTTCGTCTCGTTGGACATTTTGACTCCGTACATTTTCACCCGATTGGACATTTCGACTCGGTGGACGTTTTCACCCGATGAACATTTTGACCTGCTGAACATCTTCTATCGTTGGCCCAGATTCTGACACTGCGTAAAGATGAGACGGACGGCTTTAGATATTCCGAACACTAACACGCGCCCCGGGTTGTCACTAAAACGGTAGTAATGTGATGACTTGGGGAAATCTGACAACCTTTATATATATATATATATATATATATATATATATATATATATATATATATCATGATTGCACATAAAACAAAACTATGCGTTGCGGACGCTCAAAGTTGCGGTTGGAAGAAAATGTTACATTCCAGATTAGTGCTCTAATTAAAAATTAGGAGTGTCTTTTTTTTCCATTTTCAATGATCAGATGGGGTTTATTCCTGGTGACGGACGCTATTCATCTTCAAGTATTCGCGGGCTCTGTAGACCACCATTTCAGCACTGAAAATTTCTAAGCATTGCCTAAAATGAATCAGACTACCCTATGTTCTGAAAACTTTGGTTCCTTGGTTCAGCCGCTCGAGTTATATACTGGCGCGGTTGACGCTCACCGAGATATCCAGCTTATTTTTGAGATGCTTAAAACAGGGTTTCCGTCCATTAGACCCTGCAAATTAGGTGACACCAAAGGCATTATAATTAAAAGTGATGAATAATGGAAGCAAATGCAATATTCGATTTTTTAATTATGATAAGGTGATTGAAGCAAAGATACAATAGCTCTAACTAAAACTTTGGATTAACTAGTTAGTTTATAACCAAAAAGAATGAAAAATGCAAAAAGACAAGAAAGAAAAAAGGTTGTGCTCTATGTGTTTTCCTTCGTCTGTATCCTTTTGCATTTTTTCCTTGTAATCCTACAATGTTGTCATATATTGAGCCAATTTTAATCTTTAAAAACCAAGGAGCGTGCTTCGTGTCCAGGTCCACGAGGTTCACATGCGGACGTTTGCAGTAGAAGCGTTTTAAACGAGACTCAAAAAGAAATTACATTGCACGTGCCTTCGTCATCACCTTATTTTAGTCGTCCACTCCGAATCTTTCCCCCGGATAGGGCGAGCACATGTATACGAAAAACCCAGCATGCTTCAGATTTGGCACCGTATTCTTTGTTCGCTGCCATCCTTGATTACTTCCCTCGATAAAGGGGACAGATGACTGCTCCCTCGTCAGATTTAAAGTCATTGCAGAAGGCCTATGAAAGGGGTCGGCGCATTCTGAGCCTCCCGCAGTTTTTTGCGCGTTTCCATTCATATCTGACTCGATCATATTTGATACAGGCAACATTAGGCAGGGTTGCAAGAGCTTTCAAAGTAAGCATTCTTAACATAAGCCGTACTGCGTATATACAGCTTGGAACGGATTGAAAACGACACGTGGTTCAATACAAGTCTGTTTATTCCACGCATGCAAAAATAGTGTCGCCTTTTCAAGCGCCGTTAGTCAGCTCAATGTGGGACTGGGATCGCACCTTTGCTGTCAACTCGATCGATGTAATTACGGACATCATCAAACGTGGGTGGGTGAGAGCTGATGAAAGTTGCAAAGACGTCCATTTCCTGGTGCAGTCTGCTGTGTCTGGTTTGGATGACGTGGGAGTACGGCTGAGCCACGGCCAGAGGGTCAAGCAGTAGCGCTTGAATCTTGTTTTACGCTGCATGCTGAGCCGATTTCAGGAATTGCAGAAACTCTGTCAGGTCGGGTTGTCTGCTCGGCAGGCGGCTATGCAGACCGTTGTGCCAGCCCTCCACGTTGTTGGTTATCCTTGCACCTCGGTTACCGAATTGTCCCCAGATGTCCTTGAGCAGGTTGTTGGTAAAAGAACCCTCTGAAGTACCTCTCGAATTGGCCCAGTCGCGCAGCGTTCAGCGACTTGCCTTGGGTGAGAGCAGGTCGCTGGCAAATTCCAAGCGGAAGGCGTCCGGAACGAGGGGGATGTACCTCACTCTTGTGAACCACGCGTGAACCGCAGGGTTATCCTTGCAGAGCGTCGTGAGGCCCAGCTCGTCCCACCTTGCGTTAACGGCCTTGGCAAAGTGAGGGCCCACCCTCGGATCTGTTGCGATGCAAAAAAAAATATATTGTAAGAAAGCATGTTAATTAGCCACAGATCACGCCCCGTTTTTGTATAGAAACTAAAAAAAATTCACATTTTCATTTACTCAACTCGAGAGCACAGCATGATTGTACTAGAGAATTAATGACGCATTGTCATAAATATGCATTTTAGTTTTGCGTGTGGGCAGTCGTCACTTGCTATTTCAGAAGTTTCGTTCCAGAGACTTCAAAGAGAACGATGAACTGTTTTTGTGAATTATTGAGCATTCAAGGTGATCTGCATGCTACTCCACGTCTAAAGAGCAATGGCATGTGCTCCATGCTTCGATAAGGGGCAGATCTACATGTATGCTCGTCTACGTTATAGCTCAAGTTCACCTGATGCATCGCTACACAAAACATGAGAATTGGGAGCGTGCCCCGCTCTATCAAAACGTAAATGATTCACTTGTGGCCGTTCTGAAGATGTCCTGAAAACGTTGATTGCAACTTGAATTGCTGCAGACTCGTAATCGAATACCCACGTAGCCGTCCTTGATAATGTGCCAATATGTCCGAATCGTCGCTCCACTGACGCCCGCAGGCACCGAAACACGACTTCGTATGCTTGCACATCACAGGCTTGCATCAGTGCGTAAAGCGCAGGGCGTGCTTCCCCTTTCATAAAGGTGTGGAGGGTGTAGAGCTGTCCTGGGTGGTGAAACTCGGGGGGGGGGGGGGGGGGGGTACTTGTAGTTCCCGTCACCCAGAGCTTATTTTGCGCCCACCAGGGCATCGAGGTCCTTCTCGGCGTTGAAGACCAGTGTCCGCCGTCCTTGAGTCTTGTCTTCAAGTTGGGGAAACACTTCGAATCCGTAGTGACACGGAGCTCAGGTAGATTGGAGTCAAGAGTGTTTCCTTTCAACGCTACGTGGTGTCTATTCCGTGAAAGGCACCGTCGCTTAGTAGAAAATCCGTAGTCACTGTTGAGTTGTGCTTGAATTTCCCCTCAAACGGTGTCGTCATAATCGGCAAACCTTTCAGGAATAGAGGCGACGGCTTCGTCAAATGCTTCTCTCGGTCGTTTTCGAGTGCTGCGGACGTTTGTCCGTACTTCATACATGAAGCGTTTCGAGATAACGGTGGAAGCATTCGAGTCTCCAGACGGGTTGCAGCTGTGGGATGTCGACAGTCAATCTGGATCGGTGACCAGTACGCCGTTCTTTAATGCCAGGTGAGCCACTGGACACCTCTCAGTTGGTCCGACTTGCTGACTCAGGCGGAATCAGGCGATACACCTATAGTAGACTGTGCTGGGATCCTTTGGATGTGTTGACATGCAAGAAAATTTGAGAACAGCGTTCTCCCATCGTTCACTTCGGTGTTGGATCACAGGTCAACTTGAGCGCTTATGTGACGTCACAAACGACGGGACCCCGAAGCCGCGGGCTCCATGTCGACAAGAAAGCAGTCGATGAATGCTAATCCAGGGGCGGATTTATGGGTCAGGCCTGGGAGGGGCGGTAGGTATTTGGCTGGCGGGTGGGAGTTTGCTGATATACACCAACTCATGTTTACAAACAAACCGGAGCGCCCCTAGCGGACGCCACCGGCGGCGCGCATGCGCGGTGGACGGTGGGCAAGAAGCCCGCCGTCGCCCATAAACAAACCATTGAATTGCGTTGTTGTCGGCGTCGGTGGGAGTCCTCGTGCTCTTTTTCGCGTTGGAATTGTTGATTCTACGTCTTCCTAACAATGTCTGACTACTTGAGCGGCTCCTGCAAAATTAACGAGGCCAAACTTTGCGTGAATAATGTGACGTGCGGCGAATCATTTCACGTGGACGCCGCAGAATGGGCGCTAAAGCCTGACTCCCACGATGAGATTCTGCTCGCTATTTTCAGTCGCGACGTCGCTCGGGTTGCAAAAGTTTGGACCGTAGCTGAGATGGTGGACGTCGATACTGAAAACCACGAGTATAATCGGGCATTACAAGTCGGTGATGGCCACTGGTAACAATGATCAACATCTTGTATCTACTGTTTACACTTAGCCTACTTACCCCAACCAACCTTCAAAAGTGTTTTGAGGCCTGCACTTAGTTCTTACAGTAATTACCGGGTTAACGTTTGGTTTACGGGCCGCTGTCGTTTGAACGAGCTGACTACCAACAGCAGACAAGTTTGAAAGAGCAGACGACAGTTCGAACGCATGCGCAATGGAGTGCGGGCAAGAAGCACCGCGTCCCGCGTCAACAGAGCATTGGAATGTCACGTTGTCGGCGTCTGTGTGAGTCTGCATACTCTTTTTTGCGTTGAAATTGTCGATTCTACGTGCGCATAGCAATGTCTTACCACTTTAATCGCCTGAGCGAAATTATCAAAGTTCGTTACGCCGCTAAACTTTGCGTAAATAATTTGACGTGCGGCGATCCATTCGCATGAACGCCGCAGAACGGACGCCAAAACAATGATGAGATTCTTCTAGCCATTTTCGGTCGCGACGTCGCTCGTGCTGCAAAAGTTTAGAAGGTAGCGGCGATGATCGACGTCGTTACTGAAAATCGGAATCGGGAACAGACCAAGCGTAACAAGTCGGTGATGGCCACTGGTACCAATTATCAACATCTTGTATCTACTGTTTACACCGAGCCTACTTAAGACTTTTGAGGCCTGCAATTACTTCTTATAGCAATTACCGGGCCAAAGTTTGGTCTACGGGCCTTTTTTGTTTGAACGAGCAGACGACAAAAATCAGACAAGTTTGAAAGAGCAGACGAAAGTTCGAACGATCAGGCGGCCGTGTGAATTTGAAGACGCACTGAACCCGTGGGTAGTCCGGACAGCTTGGCGGTTTTCTCTCGTTCATGTTGGAACAAAACAAATACATCTGGCGACCACGAAGTGTTGCCCGCGCAAGCAATCGTAGTTCGACAGCGTCTGGTTTGCCCTTTTCACGGCTACTATTCACGTTCTCGGACGAACGGAGAGGGCTGAAACACATGAAAACTGATCTTCAAACCTTTCCAGGCTCTCTTGGTACAGCCCCCGTCGCAGCATTTTGACGAGAAGGCAGGTTTTTTGTCTGGTTCCTTCCAAGAGAACACAGGAATGCATGTCTCGCACGGTGACTTCTGCCCACCGCCCCAGACCGGAAGTGCGACCAACGCGCCACCACCGCGGCGTGACGTAGCAGTGTTGAGCTCGTGTATATGACGTTGCGGCCTAAACATTTCCCAGATCTATTTTGTTGACCCAATATTTGCTATGTCACCAAAAACTAAACTTTTGGCTGGTGTATATCAATGAGTTTATTAAAAAAAAAGGTGACCTTAAGGAGCTTAGGGGGGGGGGGGGGGGGGGGGGCGCCTCCCCTGCCTTTTTTCCCGCCCCCCCCCCCTCTAAATCCGCCCCTGTGCTGATCTTATTTCGTTGCTATTGTCCTTTCGTTAAATCTGCAGATAATAATAATGTATTATTAAAATTTATATTGAACCATTTGAAAACTTATTATTCGCGTGGAACTCAAGCAAACTTTTCACTAATGCACAATACATAAGTAATACTTCTGTTTGACGAGCGCACAGGCAACTGATAATCTCCGAGTGTAGACAGGTTGGAACAACAATTGTTTTGGTTAAGAAAAAAATATTTCACTCACCAGATCCTAGAAGAACGTGTCGAATCGAGAAGCTGTTGCAACTTGTTTCCTGAGGTAGCGAGACTTGAGAGACTTGCTCTGAACAGTTTATATGTAGCAGTCTTGAATAACGCTGACGTGCGCATAAATAAGGCAGACCGTGCGCAAACCAGGTCGAATCTTGTCGTACCGAGAAGCGCCTTTTGTGTTCAACGGGATCACCGGCCGATCGGACCCAGTGTCCCCGACAGCGGTGCGAAATCCTTGGAACGAAATTGTGCCTCCACTGACTTTGGCCGACGAAAGAGAAAACGAAATAATTTAGGGCATTTTGTGTCGGCATCCAAGCCCGAGGCTCTAATTAAGTTTGGGAGTTTAAAACAGAGAAGAAAGCGCGATCGAAGTTCGGGCGATGCATACACCCAACACCGGCGAAGCCTCTCATCCGGGAATTTCACTCTTTCTTACTCCCCAGCAAGGTGAAAAGCGCCTGTAGCCCTTTCCCTTTTTATGTCTCGCTCTCAAAATGGCGCTACCTACGTTAGGCGGAGCCCCTTATGTACACGCGTGGGCTTCTGGAACAATCGGCGTAAAAGGTTTGGCGTGTAAAACATTCGCACCTCGAACAAGCAACAGGGTTCTTGAATTTACCAGAAATCTAAATTGAAAGAATAAATAAAAGACACGTCGCTCCCAGGAATCGAACCCTGTGCTTCCGCACGAGAGACAAGCTCGATAACCACTCGGCCACGCACGCGCTCGCTCGCCGACGCGCGTGGCAATATTGGCTTGGCTCTTTAAAACGGGCGGTAACTTGCGCCACCTAGCCTGAGAGAATGCTTTCCTCCCTCACTGAAATACCCAATTTTCTTTCCTTTTATCCTTGCAACTATCACCGGGCCGGGGAAATGAACCACCAGGCTGACCTTTGGGGTATCGGACAAATACAGGATACATATTTTTATGATGGCTGATCATTTCCGTGGTCACACCCGCTCCAAAAGTTGTGACGAGATATGAATAGATTATTTATAAAAACCTACATGGTATTGATTATTATTTACCAGAGCAAGTGGAAGCCAACTGGGCGCTGCGAAAGTAGTCACTGGTTAGCGTTCTAATAAACTTTTAATGAAAGCTGAAAGTTTCCTGTTATTGTACACTCCACTGGTGACGCACTCAGTATATCATAAAAATATATCCTATCACTCACACTACCCAGATTCACTTTGCCATGCTGTCATGGGTGTGAATCCTAGGACTGACCCTGCTAAAAATTGTCTTCCGACGGATGGTACTACAGTCGCTTCGAACAGCCGTGTCCAAGGGAGCTTTAGGCGTTCAAAAAAACGATATTCTCTAAGCCAAAATATTCTATAAGTACAAGATAAAAATGTTTATGCAAGTATTCGTTGAACTGCCTAGAGCTCTGTACTACTCAAAATAGTACATACCATTCCGGATGAAGCGTCGTACTCGTTCTTGTCTGACCACTTGGACCACGAACCATCAGCGATGACTGTAATCAGCGGGTAACCCTCCCCGTAGACTTCTCCACATTCCTTCGCCATTCTTGCTTCTTCCACACCTGCCTCTTTCCTCGACTGTCATGCCTTGCTTGCTAACGTTTCGGTGGCCATGCATGGTATGTTCAAGGCCGCAAGCAATTCCGAAAGATTAGAAAATCTAGAGCCAAACAGACATAACCCCAGAAACAGCAGCGCTGTTGACGTCCATAATACATGATTCCTTCTCAGGCCGTGGCTCTGACTCTATTACGTTTAGCCGGCTGCACATCCTGCATTTTAACGTGAAGGAACTGCGCAACCCGTGCCGCTTCTCAGTTACGAATGCCATGTCAGCAAAAGTGCAGCCAAAAGGCTCATGCTTTGACGAGTCTTGCAGAGATTGGAAGAAGTGCCCGATGTCACCGGTGCAACGTCCCTCTGGTGCAGCCACAGCAGTTGTGTCTGGCGTACGACCCATAGAAGTATCTGAAAAAGTAGCTGAAGGATCGACCTGATCAGTGTCCCGACAGCCTTCTGAAGGTTCAATTACCATAGCTCAGTATTTCATTCTTCTAGCCTATGTTGAGGACTGAACGAGAAATAAGTAGTCGCACGGATGATTGCCGCTTTCAGGCACTGTCAAGTCTTCCGAACAGGCAGCGTGAGCGTCGACATCGCGGAGTGAATCGGTTGAAACAGTGGAAGCTTCATGTGCGTGTCGCTTACCAAAATTTGCTGAATGTGATTTCCTTTTTCGCTTCGACCGATAAATTTGGCTGAAAACATGCTAACAACAACAACAACAACAACAAAAAAAAACTTTGAAACGAACCACACGCCACGGAAGAACGACAACGTTCGACTGAAGCGGCGACAGGCAGTAAATGTACCGCCGTACGGCTGGATACGGCGGCCTTACGGCGTGCCAGAGCAAAAGCCTACACGGGCTTTATCCAAAGCAACCTTCCGCTACCTCTGGCGCCATGTACGGAGGGTCATATCGGGAATTAAATTTGTTAAATCCATGGTAAAATCTGGTAAAATCAACCACGCATCGCATCACGTGACGGAGGACTATGTTTCTTCGCTTGGCGACCGATGTTTTCCCCTTTCTTCAACGCCATCTCTCTGTATGTCCTCTTTCGTCGCTTTCGTTCTTTCGTGGTCGTGTGAGTGTATTAAATTTGGTCCAAAGCCCCTCTATCTCATTGATTTGGTCATATGGGCACAAAGGGCGCAGACGCCTCCAGGGTGTAGCATCGCCAAAAGTCTTTCCAACCAGCCTAATTCAACCAACATTCAATGATAAAAATAAAAGTAATAACATTTTTTTATGAATTACATCTGCGCCAATCCACATTCACGCCTCCACATTCGAGCCTCCACACCACAATGCTCAATACCGTGGCGAGATGATTGACATGCTTGGTCGTGGACTCCGTGGGGTTGGTGGTGTTTAGCGCGCGGGTATTGGTTCATTCTCTAGCGTAGGTTTTCCTACTGCTTGGGCTACTCCGTATGGTTTGCGTTCAAAGCCTGTTTGCGGAAAACGTTATTTTTGGCATGCTTCTTCAATGTAGGACCGTGGCTCTGCACTCTCGCTACAGCACTCTCGCTACAGCACTCTCGCTTGTGCCGAACGCTTCAGCTCAAAACCCAAAAAGCCTTCAAATGAAACAAACTACCAAGTTATGCAGGTAACAGATTGGTTTCTTCTCGTTACATGATACCCGGAATTACGGAAACAGTTCCAGGTATTCTGTACCCAAAATTCACCACGCACGTTCTCTTCCCTGCATATAGTGGGAGCATGGGGTGAAGCCAAATAACCGAGGCTGTTGACCGTTGTTAAGAATGGAACCTTCGGCAACCTTTTCCGAGTTTCAACGCTGCGGAAACGAGTCCCGAAACGAGTCCCGACGTGTCAGGACTGCCGGCCACCTGTCGAAGCCTGCCCAAAACGAGTCTCAACGCGTCCGTGACGTCAACGGGACGTGTGTGTGTGTGCGTGTGGGTTCGTGCGCTCCGGAAGGGGAGAGAGGCCTGGCCTAACTGCGGAGAACCATGGCTATGACTCATTTCTGGCTACGACGCGGCGGGCTTTTCTGCTACGCACTGGGCGGTCGCACCTGCTGCCCTGGCGGAGAGTGAGGGAGAAAACGGACCCCTATATAAGGTGGGGCGTGAGGCTGCTGAGTTGTTCTCTTGGATTTGACGACTGTATCGCTACCATGTAATTAAACCGTTCGTTACTTTACCAATTCTCCCACCTCCGCTGGACCCCTGAATTCTTCACTTCGGGGAATGGTCGTCGTCACGAGCCAGGAAGCCTCAGGACGTGCGGCCTAAGCCCCGCCTCGAACAACTGGTTGGCAGCGGTTGGGATCGGACCATGCGACATCGTGCTACATCTGCGGGTGAGCGTTTGGACTTTGCTTTGAGATTCGCCAGGCTTCAGATTATGGGTAATTAATTTTGAACTGCTGGGAATCCTTAGTGTTTGACTCGTGCGCTAGGTTTGTGTACAACCTCGCGACAAGTTTTATAGCAAAGCCAAAGCTAAAGAGCAGCGATCATGGATCTAATGAGGTTACTGAGAACAGATTTACTCTGTTTATGTGAAGAATTGGGTGTGGAGGTGGAGCAAAAGATGAAGAAATCTGAGATCAGTAAAGCGATTTCAGAGAGCGCGGAAGCAGAGGAAATTAAAATTGCGTGGGAACTGCTTCAGAACGCTAAGAGCGAAGCTGCAGCTAGAGAGGAACGAGAGCGAGAACAGGCTGCAGCGAAAGAGGAACAGGCTGCAGCAAGAGAGGAACGAGAGCGAGACCAGGCTGCAGCGAAAGAGGAACAGGCTGCAGCGAAAGAGGAGCAAGCTGCAGCTAGAGAGGAACGAGCACAGACTGCAGCGAGAGAGGAACGAGACCAGGAGCGAGCGCTGAAAAGGCTAGAGCTCGAAATTGAACAACAGCGATTAAACTCGCAGAACAGTAGAGTTGGGGCTCCGGTACAAGCAAGTGAGACCGAGTCGTATCAAATGAAGAAGCTCATGCAGCCGTTTAAAGTTGGGGAAGACGTGGGCCTATTCTTAGTTAACTTTGAGAGGACATGTGAGAATTAGTTGAGCTTCGCCCCAGAAACGTGGCCGCAACGGCTTTTGACTCTGTTGCCCTGTGAGGCTGCAGAGGTGTTCGCGCGCCTTAGTGCTGGAGACGCGGACGACTACGGCAAGGTGAAGTCCAGCCTTTTGAAGCGGTACCGCCTTTCTGCCGAGGCGTTCCGTCAAAGGTTTAGAAACGCATCCAAAAAGAGCAGCGAGGGCTACTCGGAATTCGCGTACGGGCTTAAAACCAACCTGATAGAATGGTTGAAGAGCGAGGAAGTGTACGAAAGCCGAGACAAGGTAGTCGAGTGTGTGTGCCTCGAACAGTTCTTTCGTAGCATTCCGCAGTCAGTCAAGCTCTGGGTGCAGGACAGGGTGGGAGTCGACTCTGTCGAAAGGGCCGCTGAGCTAGCCGAAGAGTACGCAACGCGTAGAAAGCTGAGCGGAGAGGAAAGCGAATCCGGCCGAAGCGATCAGCGCAAGACCTTCCGACAGGGTAACGGCTCGCGAGAAAACGGGCCCGAGAAGCCCGAAGCAGGACAAAAGGTCCCAGAAAAGAGCGCAGAACACTCGAACGGAGACGAGGCGCGGAAAAGCCCAACAGGGCAGTTCGAGGCAAGGAAGCCGTTCCTGTGCTACAACTGTCAGGAGCCGGGACACACAGCGGCCAGATGTAAGAAACCGCGGGTGGTGTTCTCGTACGTGAACGGTAGTGACGAGGACCTGAAGCTCCTTCGTCCCTATCTTCACGAGCTCCAGGTAAACGGAAAGCCGTGCAGGGTGCTTCGTGACAGTGCAGCGACGATGGACGTTGTTCATCCGTCGTATGTAACGACATCCGATTTTACCGGAAAGGTAGTTTGGATCAAGCAGCTGCTCGAAAAGCACAGTGTCTGTCTGCCTATGGCGACAGTAAGGATAACTGGCCCGTTCGGAGAGCTAGTGACAGAGGCGGCTGTCTCGCAAACAGTCCCGTTGGAGTATCCTTATTTGTTTTCTAACCGGTCAGATTTCCTGCTGCGCGAAAGGGGTCAACAACTGGGAGAAGGGCTAGTTCAGTCGTGTACGAGGTCCAAATCGCGTCAGGACGCCCCTTTGTTGACGAGTGATCCAGAGCCAGAGGCAGCTGACGGGGAGCAAGCACTCCCAGAGTTGGAGGCAGAAAACCGGGATGATAGGGACCAGGTTGTAGAACAGCCTGACCTCGTAGCACTAGAAAGCGTACGCCGTCCCAACGCGCCGGCGAAAAAGGCGGAGGAAGACGGGATCAGGGAAAGATCTTTCGTAGCTCCGGCGTCACGTAACTTTGGTCCTCTGCTACGAGTAGACAGAGTCGAGCAGAAGAGCGACCCTAGTGTGTCAGGGTTTCGCGGTACAGCTCAGGAGATTGCTAGGAGCAATGTGACGGGGCATGAAAAAGGCGGATTGTTTTATCGGCGCTATAAGGACCGCATTTTCACGTCTAGAAATCACGTGAAAATCGATCACTATGACTTCAGCGTAAGAAAAAGAAAAGGCAAATTTAACGGCAATGCCGATGGGTTGAGCAGCTTTTTCTGATATCACCAAAACAGTAGGGATGATCTCAGAGGTCTTCGTCATCCACGGGAATGAGGATCTAAGGGGGGGGGGGCACTTCGTGAAAACCCCAAAATGACCTCACAAATTGCGAAAAGTTTTTGTCTTTTGTCTTTTGTTCTTAGTGACCTCGTTGGAAAAATGAGTTTTTTTTTGGCGACAGGGGGTCTCGATACCCGGAATTGTACCAAATTTTGGTAATCCGTAATCCGGTCTGGCGGGTCTTTGGCGAATTCCGAGCGTTTGACTGCGGTGTGGCGTGGTGCTGTGGGGGACGTTTCCGCTGATGCCTCCGTTGTGAGAGGTTTGGGAGTTTGTTTGGTGCTTGCAGCGTCTTCTCAAGGCCTACTCCAAGCCCACCTCTTCAGGCCAGCGATTGTACCACCGGCCATTCGAGGTTTCCCTGGCCCCGGAGGGGCTGTTAAGAATGGAACCTTCGGCAACCTTTTCCGAGTTTCAACGCTGCGGAAACGAGTCCCGAAACGAGTCCCGACGTGTCAGGACTGCCGGCCACCTGTCGAAGCCTGCCCAAAACGAGTCTCAACGCGTCCGTGACGTCAACGGGACGTGTGTGTGTGTGTGCGTGTGGGTTCGTGCGCTCCGGAAGGGGAGAGAGGCCTGGCCTAACTGCGGAGAACCATGGCTATGACTCATTTCTGGCTACGACGCGGCGGGCTTTTCTGCTACGCACTGGGCGGTCGCACCTGCTGCCCTGGCGGAGAGTGAGGGAGAAAACGGACCCCTATATAAGGCGGGGCGTGAGGCTGCTGAGTTGTTCTCTTGGATTTGACGACTGTATCGCTACCATGTAATTAAACCGTTCGTTACTTTACCAATTCTCCCACCTCCACTGGACCCCTGAATTCTTCACTTCGGGGAATGGTCGTCGTCACGAGCCAGGAAGCCTCAGGACGTGCGGCCTAAGCCCCGCCTCGAACACCGTGTACTGTTCTGTTTCTTTAGATTTGTAGGCTTCTTGAGGCTATCTCAAGAGGCGATGCACATGCGGTGCACAAGCTTCTGGACGACAGCGTTCCTTGCACTGCCACAAACAACGTAAGGCAAATCATATCTGGTAAAATCGAGTAAGAGGAAGTATCTGGGTTTCTAATGCCAACTTCTTTTTCCATCTCAGACAAACGAGACTTATTTGCACGTCATAGCGAAACAGAAGCCACTAAAAAACTGCTCCACGGTGGAATTAAATGCACACAAACAACATCAAAAGAAGAATATCTATATCCTGAGCAATGAAGGTCTTTGTTCCAAACAACATAACACTTTTGAGTTGATGTGTGCAGATTTTCGTGAAAGCTCCCATTTTGCCAAAGCAAGGGCCGACGTTAATGAAACTAACCAGCACTGTTTTATGCAGGAAGGCATGACAGCCATCCATTACACTATCCAAAATTCAGACCCTGATCTTCTCGGTACTTTCCTTCAATGCGCGCCAGATCCTCCCAGTGGCATATATGTACGTTCAGATTCACCACTTCATTTGAACGGCCTCTTCCCTCGCTAAATCAAATTCTTGGGGTTTTCTAATGCTGTTTTTCTAGGATGTCACAATATCAGTTGCACTGCAAGAGGTTCTCAATAAGTTCAAGGTAAGAAACCTAACAAGGAATAATGTTAGATAGTCAATGATGCTCTGGTTGGCCCTTTCACACTTTGACAGCCAGGACTCTGCTATAGACCCTTTCAGAAATTCAGTGCCATCTGGTGGATCGTATAGCAGTTTAAGTTTTGCCATACCAATGGCGGTAATGAACTTGTATTTCATCGGGCATCGTCACTTTCGCAAGTCAACGCGGCACGCGAGGAAATGTTCAATGTGAGTTCTTTCTCTGCCACTTTATGTTCGATGGTGACCAAGAACTTGCGGTGAGAACAAAGCTCCAACCCACACATATGCCTCGATAAATTTCTATACACCAAAAGGGTTTAAAGCCGATTGTGTGCCGCCCACAAATTGTCTGAATCTAAGTTATACATGAACGCTTACGTAGCTCTTGTGTTCCATTCGTACGTCGTTTCGTACTAACCCCCCCCCCCCCCCCCCCCCCCCGAATGTACAGGCCTCGCACCCTCCGCTTAGGAGCATCTTCAACGTCTTCCTTTATCAGTCACTAGAAGGCCGCCATTGGTACGGCACCGATGCCGTTCCACAGATGATGATAGTGATCACAGTGGCCAGACTGAATTTCGGAAAGGGTCTATGACATCCGCCAATGCTCCATAGCCGATGTGCGTCGTATATCTAACATGTGGTGTTTCACTGAAGTCTTCCAGGTAAACAATGTGCCCGATAAACTGAAACTCATGCAAGCTATCTCTACAGAACTTGGAGAAACTATTTTTGATCATTTTCAATTTCTTCTGAAAATGCTCTCAATGAGTGCCACGGAGAAGCCTTCAAGTATGTGGATGACATGCCCAAAAATCTTCAGTGTTGCTCTCAGTGGTGTAGCCAGGCTTTTTTTTAGGGAGGGAGGGGGGGGGGGGAGCTGATGTGGCTAAGATGTCCATGACTTGGTATGCGGAGGGGGAAGGGGGGGGGGGTCAAAATGCATGTGTATATTATAGGGTCGGCTGAATTGGGAGGGGGCCTGAAGCCCCATAAGCCTGCCCCCTGGCTATGCCACTGGTTGCTCTATACCTTTTAGAAATTTTCCAATTCTAGAGCTTTAACAATTCCAATTAGACAACTCTTCTAGACATGTGCTGATGTGCTTTCATGTACTAATCACTTCTGCATTATATGCACATTAATTATCAGACCACACAAAAACATGGTAAAATCAAGCATCTACAATTGCAAAACTAGACAGAACCAATTCATGCTCTAAAAATTAACATAATAAATTTGCAAATGAGCCTGCACAATGGTAGATCATAACAAAAATTTCGAAAGATTTTTTTCCTAAGGCAATTGTAATCTGTATTTTCATTCAACATACCGTAAAATCCCGAGATATGCCCCACCCCCGAAAGATAGCACACACTTATTTTTGGCTTGATTTGCTATATTTTTTAAACACCGGAAGATAGCCCACTCCTAGTAATATTGGTGATCAATGATGGCCTTGGCGTAAATGCTGCTAGTTAGCTATGGCGGGATATAAGCGAATGTTGTTGACTGGGAAGTAGTCATCTTTGCTTCGTTGCCCCTCGCCACCATGACAAGCTTGGAAAGAACACGACCTAAAAATAGCAATTTTTCAGCTTATTCTAGATTGTACGAGGGGCGTTCATAAAGTTCGTATTATTGTCAAAAAGGAATAAAGATTGAGAAATCAAACTCGAGTAGCAGTTGGGACTTTTTCTACATGTTCGCCGCCAAAAGTTACCCACTTTTTCCAGCGATGCACCACATGCCGGAGGCCATTGTTATAGAACTCCTCGTCTTGAGTGTTCAGGAATCGCTCCACTTCAGCAATCACTTGGTCGCCGTCCTTGAAATGCTTTCCTCTTATTTGGCCACACTAGAAGCGTCTGTGCCATTTAACCAAAAGTGTCGTAAACTGGGACGTTGTCCCCGAACAACGCACCCAGATGGGAATGAATATCCTTGGCATTGCTTCCCTTCAAATGAAAAAAAAAGGATGACTGCCTGTGCTTGGTACCAACGGCGGTGCCATTTTTGTGTCGTCTCCCTAGCGGTGTTCCAAGCTACTATAGCATGCTATGTTTATACTGTGCGGAAACTAGAGGGACGCGCGCTCATGTTGATGCCTGTTTTGTTCCGTTTCTTTTAATTTTTTGTTCCGATAATACGAACTTTATGAACGCCCCTCGTACACTGAAAGTTAGACCACTCTATATTTTCATGCGATTTGCTCTTAATGTTAGGTGGTATACCTCTCAGGATTTTATGGTATGTTAGTCTGTAAAAAAAAAAAAAGACTGGTGATAAAAATTGATAAAACCACTCTTTTTTACAGAAGGATAGCCCCGGTTTAAAAGAACTTGCACTAGACTTTGGACATGAAGATATCTTCACTTTGATCCTTGGAGTCTAGCCATCGATGGTACAGTAAATCTAGTTGATTTTGAAAAATGACTTCATAGATGTTCTCTGAATTTTTAAAAAAAAGTCGATACCACAGCATGTTCACTAACACTTTGAACCCACTTTAGACGGTCTGCAAAAATCAGTTTCTCACCGTTTTGCGCTGCGATTTACGTCAGAAGTGCAACTAGGTGGTGGAAGCTTGGAGTGGAAATATCAACGGATGAACTTACCCAGGTCAAAAAAGAAAAAAGAAGAACCGGTTTCGGGCAACCTACGGCTTTATTCGCAGACTCTGCACGCTGCATGTGCAATGCTGCCGACAGATTTTGGAAGCGTCGAGGACGGATCGGCGTCGAGCTTAGCAGACGACCTTCTGGAAGTTTTCACTATGCATCCTCAGCGCAGCGCGCTCTCTACAATGTACAATTTTCAAACTGCAATAATATTTTGCACTTTAAAAGGAGGTTTTAAAATCCTTCAGAACCCCCCCCCCCCTCCCCCCCATATCTTGCACGGAGATGATCGAACGAAGCGCCGCATCCTCTCGTATTTCACGTTGCACCGGCTGCACGAACAAGTCAAGTCGGTAAGCACTACTACGGCACCATCTGCGAATGCCGCCGTAGATTGGCCGAAACAGGTTGGTTTTTTTTTTCTTTTTCAAACGAAATAAGTTTATCTGTTGATATTGTAATATCACACACTGATATTGTGATATAGTAGATCGCAGCATGATACGTTGAAAAATCGATTTTTACGGACCGTCTAAAGTGGGTTCGAAGCGTTTGTGTACATGCTGTATATTACTAGCATATTTTCCAAACAAGGAAATTCTGCTGACACACAGCAAAAACTAAGAGTGCAGTTCTTTGACAGGCGTCCATTCTCAGGGTTTGTCCCATCAGCTAGTAAATACAGTGAGGATACATACTATGCACCTGTGAAGATAGTGGATTGTCTTCTAGTCTTCTAAAGTTTATAACAGTAATTGGCCCAATTAAAGTCAAAGGGACTATGCAATGTTTTACATACATTAGAACCAACCCTTCATCCTAGAGGTTATAATACAAATCTTCATCCGTACTAGTATTTAGCACACATTTTGTGTTCTATACTGTATAGAGCATGTAAACTTGTCCTTTTATGCATATGCATAAGTTATTTAACCATGTTTTAAATTTTTTATGCAACCATATCTACAATTATGTCAATTACAGGAACTGCCAGTCAAGAGTGTTTGTTTTGCTAGTCTTTCCCACATGCTCATATGATGAAATTTGTGCATTTGTTGAAGCTATGTCCCAATGAACCCCTGTGGTCTTCAGTTTCTGCCCAAAAACCTCAAGACACCTTTCTCGCTGACTGCTGGGCAGTCAATACCTCCATGACATTATGCAGCTCCTTACAAAGATCACTATGATGTCCCCTATATGACTAGAGTGTCCACCATATCTGTCGCTTCAGTTGTTCAGAAAATTGTCCGGGTTCATTTATAGCAGATTGAGTGTCTTGTCCTCTAGCTGGTAACAGATAGGATTGGTTTCCAAATTTTGCGGTGTACGATGTTTCCTTAAATTGCATATAATGTCATTTGTTAAGACAATAGTTACAGTAAATGTTCTTTTTGGTTCTTCGTACTTCTCTGATGACGATGGTCCTCGGCGTCTTCTGTTGGTGACGCCGAATCCAGGAGCCGTTAGATGGTTGACGTTTTCCAAGGTGTTTATTAGTCCGAATAATTACTGACTCTGTACGTTCGTTACAAAAAGTCAGGGACCCGGCATCATTGCTGCGCGCCCAGCTCGTACGCCAAAATCCCCCTTCTCTCGCCCGACACGGGCCTTTGTAGGAAAGGTCCTTCTCTCCCTCTGGCCAGGACCGGCCAATAATTTTAAGGCGAAGGAGATCGCGTGGTATACACCTGTCCAAAAAACGTCTGACAGTAAATACAACACCCCGTCAGTTCTCCAACCGCCAGAACCAAATTTATGTCTAATCGGCCCGTGCATTGTTCGCCGCCTGGCTGGCGCCTGAGCGCCGACTGCCCGGATCGGGTAACACGCGTGCTCCGAGCACTCGGGCCGACGGCGTCGGGAGCGAAAACAAATGGGTTTACTACGGTTTAGAGAATGCCATTTCATCGAAGCACGTTTTAGAGAATGGGCACGTTTTATCGAAGCACGGTTTAGAGAAAGCAGGGGCTCAGTTTAGAGAAACGCCGTTTATCGAAAAGGGGACGCTTTTTTAAAAGAGGCTTTCCTACTTCTCGCGTGTATCACTGGTCCGCGTGTTAACCCATGCCCCCCGCTGCGCTCCCGCCGCTTCGCGGCGGCAGTCTGCGGCGGCTCATTACAAAAATGTTAACTCACCTGATTTACCCGTACACGCCGCTTCGCGGCGGCCGAATTCGCTAAAAGGAGGCTTGTCGCCATTTTCTCTAAACTGGGTTCTCTATATAGGCATTCGATAAACCGGGGTCGGTACAACGGCGTTCGCTAAACCGAGCTTCTCTAAACCGCATGCCTCCGAAAACAAATAATAAAAGAACACACACCCACCGGCGCAGCAGCCGCAACATGCACACTATTTACCGCGGCTTTTCAGTGACCATACTCTTACTTTTTACGCTTTACTCTGTAGCCTGCAAAGCCTTATTCCAGCAAGTATTCCATGAACTGAATCTTGGAAAAATTGTTGTTCGTTCATTGCACGGGTTTGAAACATGTTGGAAGAAAGACGTTGTTACAACGGAATGAACGGTTTTGTAGACTGTAAAACGATTTAATGAAAACTTTGAGAAATAATTTGATACAAGAGGGGATATATTCTCGTCCGTTTTCGTTCCTGTCGTAGTCAAATCTGTCTCTTCGCCTCGTTCGCTTCCTGCTGCTCGTGTTTATCGTGGTCTTCTTTCTCGTTCCCACGCCGCCGACGTGTCGGCATCGGGGGTCGAAGTCCTGCTGGTTGGGTTCCGATCGCATCATCCGGTCAAGGCGGGGGATGCTCTCCATACGCGTCTTGGCCGCTAGCATATTCGCTTACAACGTTAAACAAGACGTTACAAATCTGTACAGGTTCAGAATTCCAGTGCTGTCCTGGATTCCAAAATTACACATGCAATGTCACTGTTAAACAATGAAGAGAAGACAAAATTATATACAATGCTTGAGCCAGACACATGGGCACAAGCTTCCATCTTCGATGAGCTGTGCACAATATGCAGACTACCTATTGTGCTTTGCTGCAGAAGAACCTTCGTTCACAATAGTTCAACATTGACTTGTCATCACACTCTCATGTTCTGATCAAGAAAAGCAAAGTTGTAGTTGCACTGCTTTTTGAAAGCATAATTCTCAAAAATATACCTTGTCCAGATTTTTATAAGGACAAGGCTTAAAAGATGCATCGGCCGCATCTGAAAAAAGAGATTATGTTGGCTGTACCAGAAAGGGACACTGAGGGGGTATTTTAGCTCTCCGAGGTTTTTATTTGAACATGACCCACAAGAGCCCAACTATCCAGAACACAATTCGAGGCTCGAAATTCGTTTTCTTTCCGCCCGAAATTAGCCGGTCGAGAATTAGCTGGTTACAGTCGCGCTCACTCTCTTTTCCATGGTCATGTGGCGTTCAAACTATGTGTGCCAAATATTGTCACGAATGACAATTGATGAGGCGACGAAAACTGAAACAAACTAAATGTTTAATGGGGCAGACTGGTGCCCCAAACAAAAAGGAAACAAAATATAACAATAGAGCGTCGCGGGCGTCGATGGCGGCGTAACAGCAGGATCGAACGCCGGGGCGAGACTGACTCCGGCTCACCACGCAGAGCACCCTTTGTAGCCGCGTGGGTTTCTGGAAAATTGGGCCTAGAACGTTCGGCGCGTAGAACATTCGTAACTCGATCAGACGAGAAAGTTCTCGAAGTTTTGAGAACGCCAAGTTGAAAGAAGAAAGAAAAGAACATTCGATCATCTTTCTGGAATCGAACCCAGACCCTCCGCACGACAGCCAAGCACGGTAACCATTCGGCCACGTACGCTTTCTTTTTCTTTATTCAGTGCATAAAATCGGACTACCCAGATCGTGTGGGCAGCTACTGAATTAAAATTCCTTCGTACACAACACACTCTAAAAAAAAGGGCATCACCTTACACCCTTTTGTCCCATATGATGCACCCCAGAACTTCAGTTCGACGTACAGCGTACTGACGTCTAACGGACGGTACCAAATTTCACGAAAGGCTTGATAGCCGTGTGGTACAACTTATTCAAATAGCTAATGTTCGTGTTACTGACTACAAGATTAAAAAAAAAAAATCGTTTTTTTTTTGCCTTCTAGCAAAACCTCGGTGTTTGCTTTCTGTGGTTTTTGATACGTACTTTAGCTACTTAATAACTTGTATCGCACCATTACCAAGCCCCTCGTAAAATGTGGGGTCGTCTGTTCGACTATAGTGCACTGTACGTCGAACTGAAGTTTTGGGGTACATTATAATATATGGGAAAAAAGGGTGTAAGGTGATACCCTTTTTTTAGAGTGCAGGTCATGCAACATGTCGTCCCACTCTGGCGTATTGTCGGTAAATTCAAAAACACTCTTCACTTGGCAAACACGTTCAGTGAAGTATTGCGTCGCTGACTTTGGTTTCGCCGCTGCGCGTCTTACACATCCATAATAGATTTCCATAAAGAAAACAAACCAATCACTACGATCATATCAAGTGGGACACATTCATTTTTTCCAACAGGGATAAAACGAATAATATGTGTTGTAATATCTATGTCTTTTTTTTTATAGTGCGCTGCAGGACGTCCCAGAACATAACAGCATCCCAGCAATGAACACATGCTCAATTGTTTCCGGCTGTTTGCACAGTAGACAGTTCACACCCCAGGGTACAAATATTCCCCTCCCATCTAACCACACTTTTACAGGCAACGTGTCACTGTGCAGCCGGAAAAAAAAAAAGGATTTTGCGGCTGGAGGGATGCACATCTTTTTCAGGCGGACCAGAACATGGCCTCCAGGCCTGCCAGTGAACAAAGACCTATACAATGGACCAGGAAAGAGGCTATCAATCAGATCCCTGGTCAGCTTTTTTCTGGAGACAGTAAACAAGTACTCCCGCGAGTAACGCACCATCAAAAATTCACACGCGTTCACAACTTCCTTCACAAACCCAACCATTCTAGCTGGGGGGGGGGGGGGGGGGCGGGGGGGGGGAGCACTAGCGGAAGAGACAAGAAGAGACGGTAAGTGGGGTGTTATTCTAGTTTGAAACATGACTTGTGACAAGGGGTGCCTTTGATTTCGCAAGAAAAATAAGCGCGCAAAAACTTGCCGGACAAACAGATGTGAAATACCAAGTCCTCTTTTAGAACCTCGATAAAAAGGTTGTCTTATCTAATTGGTTCAACGGTACTTTTCCATGTAAAAACGGCAAACACTCTGTGCATTTTGTGAACACTGGTACGAGCAGAATGCACGACCTGAGGTACATACCACAGCTTGGCAACAAAAAATACATTGCATATAGTTGATCTAGTAAAAATAGACAAATCTCGACCGCACCATTTGGTGGCCCGTTCTCTTAGATCCCTAGAAACGCTAGCCCAATACGCTGCATTAGTTCCCATGTAGTGTAGCGGGGCCCCTAGATACTTGCTGGGTGAGGTTCTCCACTTAACACATATAAAATACTTACTGAGGGGTCGTATCCCAGTCGCCGTAAAATGTGCCAGTACATTTATCGATATTTACAGTCGCGCCTGTTGGATTACAAAAAAAAATTACAGTGTTCTAAGGTGCTAGCAACGCTTTCTTTATTCCTACAAAAACAGCAATATCATCTGCATACTCTAAAACCTTAGTTTCTACTTCCCCCATTCGAAAACCCTGATCGAAAACCCTGAACTTGGATCGATCGGATAATACTCAAACAAAGGGGTTCTAAATAAAGGGGAAACAATAGCGGCGACATGGGGCAGCCTTGCCGTACAAAAAAAAGGACATTAATGATAGGGGATAATGCATTATTAATAATTAAACTAGTTGCATCTTTTATGGGCCATTTTAACGCATTCGACGATAACCTTTCCCACGTTAGCTTGTTCTAAAACCTCTCACAGAACGTCATGACACAATTTATCAAATGCCTTGGCTAAATCTATTTGGAGCATTGCAAGTGGTGTTCTTTCCGCAGAAGAACTTTCTAAGATTGTTCGGGCTACGTGAATATTGGTCTGAATAGATTTGCCTCTAATGCCACAGGTTTGATGTTCTCCCACCAATCCACAAATTGCACGTTGAAGTCGTTTAGCTACGACCCTTGTAAAACTTTTATAGTCAACATTAGATAGCGCTATTGGTCGATACCCGGTAACTCGCTGTTGCACACTCTTGTCATCTGTTTTTGGAATAAGTACTGTGTGGGATCGAAGAAACAATGGGGACAACGCTTCAAGGCCATACGCTTCACGTATTACTTCAAGAAGAAAAGGGGACACTTCTTTTTTAAATTTTTGGTAAAACTCTCCTCCAAGGCCATCCGGGCCAGGCGTTTGTGTACCGTTAAACCGTCGATAGCGCGCTCTACTTCAATCAGGGTCACCGGTTCTTCGATCCAACCTTTTTCCTCGTTCGACAGCTCAGGCGCCTCAAGAAGCAACATCCGAATGTCTGTCATTTTAGTCGGCAAGCCGTGCCCTCCAAAAGGTTGCTCGTAATTCTCGACAAAACATTTTCGATGGTATCTGTAGTATCGCGGATAACACCCCGGTGCTCAAGGACTGATATTTCTGTTTCTAAAGCGTATTTCCTCTCGTCAGCCAAGGCACGACTATACTTCGTTTTAGCTTAGGTCTGAGCGCGGCCGATGTTATGAGCCGAAGGGCCAATCAAACAACGAAAGAGGCACAACGTCGTGGCGTGCTCTCTGCAGTTGATAGGATCAGCCGGTATTCGCCGTCTCTCTGTGCACTGCTCCTCCGCCGGCTAGTCAAGCGCAGAGAGCACACCATGACGTTGCAATTTTTACGCTGTTTGATTGGCCCTTCGGCTCATAACATCGGCGGCGCTCGGACCTAAGATGAAACGAAGTACAGTGCGTTGTTCCCCTAAAAGAAATGTTTCTGTTGTCGCTCTGATTATCGCACCAAGATAACGCTCTTGATGGAAGTTGTCTAGTTTGGCTTGTATCTCTTTTACCGCTGAATGATTGGAACCGGGGGATTCCTGCTCACTTTTTAGAAGGTTATTCAAATATCGCGTCATAACTTTTTCCTCATTTTTTACTTGCAACTTTAAGACAGACGACCTTTCTATTGCCCGTAACTTAACATCTTCCTTAAAGTACTCCCACTTTTCCATGCGACTAGGGCCATTACCTCTGCATTCCGCTTGAAATGCTCCCTTTACTCCTTTGCCGAAAATATCATCCATCAACAGACTGATATTTATTTTTCATAATTCCCACAGCATCTTCAATGCCGTCTTTCTCCCGAAATCTAACGTAACAATGACAAGATAGTGATCGCTAAAAAAAAAAAAAAGCGGTTTTACTTGATAACCCGATACGAGATATCTTATCTCGGTCGAAATATAAATTATTTCTAATCGCACGTAGGACGAGTGCTGAACATGTGTAAAACGGAATTCTTTCTCCGCGTTTTCGAGGTGGGCTATGTTCTTTAGATTATATTCGCCTATTAATTCGCTTAGTAATGCAGCACTCCGATCGTAATGCTTCTTGGGAGTTACCCTATCTGCTACACTCCATCCGCAATTGAGTCCCCTAAAACCACGAGTTTGCCGCACTGTAAATAGCGTTCCAAAATTTGAAAAGAAACAAACAGAACTCTCTCATTTATCGTATTTGGCGCATAAAGGCAGATGGCTCGCACATCTTGATTTAGCCATTTTAAATCGCAAATAAGAAGCCTGCCCTGATCATCTGTGATAACGTTAGCAACACTGATGTGTCTGGACTTCTTAAGAAATAGAAAACACCCGGCAGACACTCCAATGGAATGGCTTACACATACCTCGTAAGAGCGTAGAAATGGTTTGTTGTTTTCCATTTTTGTCTCTTGTACAGCCAGGATATCTAGCTCTTGTTCGTATACTTGGCGCTGCAGTTCATACTGTTTCTGACGCGTGTTCAATCCACGCACATTTAAGGTCGCAAAACGAAGGGGCTCTAGAGTTGCACTCATACTTTTACGCGTTTGTTTTAAGCTAATATGAAAAGGTTTTTTTCTTAAGAGTGTCCAAACAAACGCTGCATTCTCATGAGCGATTGGCCATTGAAGACTCACTGCGTGTTCTTTGCATTGCGATTGTCCGTGGGAACTTGGGGTTTATGCACTCGACGGGGTTTCTTGGAGCCCTGCTGTTCCCGGGGCCCTGAACTTTGTTCCACTTCATCGAGAAAGTCCGGGTTGGGAGGTGGGTCCAGCTGTCTTTTGCCTGCCAGGTTGCCCTCGGTCATAGCCTCGTCTTGTCCCATGGTTGCACCTGGCTGCTCCACTTAAGCACCCTTCTCCCCAGCGCAGCTTGGTGTCACCCACGACCTTTTCCTTCCTGAGCCTGAGGCCTCACATCCCCTTCGTCCTCCTTTCCGGACACCGTCAACTTTGAGGGTCCCCCTTGAGATGCCGTTGCTCGCTCGTCGTTGCTTGCCATTGTGTTTGACTTCTTTTTTCTTTCGTCGCTCAGAGTCGACTGCAAACGGCTTGGACGACTTCCTCTGCTTCGGTCGCGTCCATGAACATCTCGAACTCCTCTTGATCCTTGAAGTCTCGAACAACGGAAGCGTACGTCGTCGCGCTGTCTTCCGTTGCGTGCCCAAAACGGTGGCAGTCGGCGCATCGAGGAGTGCGACAGTCCCACCGGAAATGGCCTGTTCGCCTGCATCGCAGGCACAACGGGGCCCTCCATGGTACCAGGACTAGAACTTTGCACCGTTCCAGCCGTATCTCGTGGGGAATGTTGTCAATCGTCGTACCCCCTTTGAGGGTGAGCTGCACAAGCATCGTGTTGGATTCAGCGTTCTCGAAGCCTCGTTCGCGGAAGCATTTCCGAGTTATGCTGGACACCTTGCCAAACCTTTAGAGCTCATTTTGCACGTTAAAGTTGTTCACATCATATGGAACCCAGTGGAGCTTTCTCTTGACTTCATTCTTCGCTGGGTGTAACACGAGCCACCTCCCTTCCATGACAGTTCGCTCTTTTGCGGCCACCAGCTTTTGGTTCGCAGCTAATGAGTGCAGTCTCAACATCCAGACATAATTCATCTGGTGCGCACCTGCTGACGCCAAGTCCTTCAAAAGCTCCAACTTTTCAAGTTCACCGCGCAAGTCTTGTATCCGGTAGGGCCGTTTCTTCACTATGCAATGTAAAAACACTGCGTTCGTCGCTATGTATCCAGCAGAGAGGGGTGGCAGATGAACAGTATATTCCACTCAGCAGTAGATGCCTTATCACCGCGGCCTGGCTGGGACGTTATCGCTGCTCCATCGGAGCTCGACATTCCACGTCCGTGCGCTGCAGTGTCCGGAAGTGGAATCTCCATTCAGCCACGAACGCGCTCGCTCAGCGACGCGCGTGGCAATATATTTCAAGTCATGGCTCATCTAAGGCGCACATTCAATATTGAAAATAGAAAAGAATGCAAGCCCTATTTTGGTGGCCTCGAAAAGCTGCAAATACGTTGATCGAAAAAAATGTGCAAATCACAGGAAGTACATGTACATGTCATTCTCAATATGGCAACACAACGCGGGCATCCCTCGGGCTGGACGACGTGATGGTGGCGCACGACAGACAAATGTTGCGATGGATGTGGGGCCGTTACTTCGGAACTGCCATTCGTTGTACCGGCCAATCGATCTTCAAGCGCACAAC
This sequence comes from Ixodes persulcatus, assembly GCA_013358835.2. Lineage (NCBI taxonomy): Eukaryota > Metazoa > Arthropoda > Arachnida > Ixodida > Ixodidae > Ixodes > Ixodes persulcatus. The sequence continues at coordinate 16,939 of JABSTQ010006533.1, read as the reverse complement.
ATTGAGCGGAAAAGCTATAACTGCGAAACAATCGCACAACCGGTGCACGCGGACAGCAGTCCAGCTTTTTCAGACCTCCGCATTTTTTATGTTTTTCACTCAATCTTCGTCATCCCTGCATCCCCAACTGACCAAGAAGCCTCTACAACATCTTCCGCCTCGTTCCGGAGTGGGTAACCACTTCGGCCGGCGGCCGATCATGCCTAACGCCAACCAAAACGACGCTGACCAGAACACGGATCAGAACAGCAACTTGAGCCCCAACATCGAAGCCACCATTAGTAAGATTCCTTCAACTACGGACTATGACCCAATCATAATGGACGCCCAGTTTTCTCTGGACGGTGAGATTCTAAACTCGGATGCTGCTCTTGACGACGGCGGTGAATGGTCCCCAGCCCGTGCTCCCCGAAAACGTCGGTACAAGGAAACATCCAGTCAAGACACGGAAAAGGACGTCCCCCGGACCGAAAGCCTCACCGTGATATTTGTGCCAACAAAAGAAGGTGACCGCATCAATAGTTTGAGCAGCCTAAAGCTGTCAGACGGTTTATATCTTCTGTGCCCCGAGTGCATTGTCCAAATCAGACCAAATGAGCGTCTGAACTTAATTGCTGTGGATGTGAGAAATCGATTCACCACAAGAGCACTGCTCAAATGCACACGGTTCTGCCGACTTCCAGTGAAGGCGTACGAGGGCCTTGCAGGTCCCACAGTCGAAGGTGTGATCAAGAACGTCGACGTAGCACTTCCAGAAACAAAAATCGCTGGACGACTGCGGTCTGATACGGAGATCGCTCGAGTACGTCGTTTCGGCTCATCTGAGTGCGTATGGATCACCTTTCGCGGAAGGAAGCTTCCAAGCCATGTTCTTCTTGGGCGAGTCCGGCATCCAGTGATGGAATTCCACCACCGACCGACTCAATACTACCGATGTGGAGGCTTCGGACTCTACGCTGTCACGTGCAAGCGTTCCGTTGTTTGCAGCCGCTGCGGTGAGAAGCATCCAACAATTGACGAAAAAACAAAACAGAAATGCACCTCCACGACTATCAAATGCGTGAACTGCGAAGGACAGCATGAGGCAACATTCCCAAAATGCCAGAAATGGAAGAATGAACGAGACATTCTTTACTACTTGAAGGTGAACTCTGTCGATCTCCGGACGGCACGAGCAGCTCTACAGAACCCCAAGAGTAATCCCACGCATGACGGCGCTTCGACCCCTTGCCAAAGAGCCCTGGAGACGGTTACTACAAAGAAACACATCGTGCCCGAGAACATTTCTGTTCCGGAAGCTAAAGGAGTTGTTCCAGCATGATGCGCTTCAACATCCGCTTCAGCATCCGTCACCGGCACTACATATTCAATGATAGCAAAAGGAATTCAACAGTCGCCTCGCACTCTACCAAAGTCCCTTCCACAAAAGCAGGCTGTTACAGCCAGCAACGACCCCATAACGGAGAAAATGAGCTGGGATGCTCACCAAGCACATCCGCCTTCCCAGGAGAACATTTGCAATCTCAAGCCTCCAACAACGAATGTCACAAATCCAAAGCCATCTTCGTTACCGACTCGAGATGCCGAAAAGTTCAAGGAATTAAACTACAGCTTAGACCAAGATTATTTGCCGAAAACCCGTGAAATTCGAAAGAAACTTCGGGAATATGCTAAATAAAAAAAAAGCGGATAGTGGTAACCGTGTAAGGCTAAACTTTGATAAGCTCATCGTAAATGATAAAGTGTTTACATGGGATACGGAAATAGAACAAGTTGTTCCTGTCACAAAAGACTGACGCCCCACGGAAAAAGGAAAAAAAGAGAAGCGCGTTCGTCGTGACCTAGTTGCTGTTGTAATAAACTGTAGAAGTATTGTAAATAAAGTTGACGAATTGGCAGGCTTAATCGACTCAGTAAAGGCTGATATCGTGCTTGGAACCGAATCATGGCTAGACGCTTCCATAAGTGATAGCGAAGTCTTTCCGAAAAGGTTTGTTTCTTATCGGAAAGATAGGTCACGCCTCGGCGGAGGCGTTTTCTTGTTGGTTCATTCATCGCTGAGATACTCAAACTTGGTCATGACGCTATTGAATCAATCTGGTGCACAGTCACGTTACCTTATAGCTCTTCCTATGTTCTTGGATCGTATTACCGACCACCAAATTCGGATCTTAGTATGATCCGATCGCTATACGACATTGTTTCTGAGGCCTCAAGCCAAATTATTCTCCTTGCAGGAGACTTTAATTTGCCTGACTTAGAGTGGAGGGATGGCACTTGTGTATGTACGATTGGTAGCCGAATTAACCTTGAAATGAAAATCATTGTGGATACGTTTGGGCTTCAGCAGTATGTGAGTGAGCCAACAAGAAATAATAACATTTTAGACCTTTTGTTTTGTAGCTCTCCCTATCTTTTTAACACCGTTAATAATATCCCTGGTATTAGTGACCATCACGCTGTTGTAGCAAATATCCAAACTGAAATCAACCGAGCAAATTCATGCGAATCGAGGAAAGTCTTTTTCTTTGAGAAGGGCAATTACTCTGGTTTTTCTGAATAGCTTCTTGACCGCCTTCCCGTATTTGAGTGTCTTTCTGAGGAGTATGATGTCCATAATTTATGGGATGTTTTCAAAAAAATGTTGCTTCAATTAACGGATAAATATGCTCCTTGCATAGATTCTAGAAAGCTAAAAAAACGAAGAAAACCATGGGTAACTTCAAGTACTCTTAGGATAATTAAAAAGCGAAGGAGAGCATTTGATAGATATAAGAAGACCAAAAGTAGCAATCACCTGGAAAGATTGGCTGAGCTTACGCGTGAATATAAAAGGAGCATAAAGGGTGCTAAGGAACAATATCTTAATACACTCAATGACAGGATAAAAACCAACCCCAAGCTTTTCTGGAAGTATTTAAAGGGATGTGGATCGGACACAGTTGGAATAAGTGAAATTACATATAATCAACAGACAGTTTCGGATGATACAGAAAAAGCAACGTGCTTAAATAATTACTTTCGGTCTGTCTTTTTGCCCAAACATAACTATGTTAACCCATCTACTGTTAGTACAGTGGAATTAATGCAGCCAGTTGAGCTTAGCATGAGTGGTATTGAGAAGGCGTTAAAAAACATAGATAAGACAAAAGCAACTGGACCGGATGGCATTTCTCCGCGCGTACTAAAGCGATGTGCTTACCCACTTTCGGTTTACCTTTATTTAATTTTTTCCAAGTCACTGGACATAGGACTTTTGCCAGATGACTGGAAGGTAGCTCATGTCGTCCCTATCCATAAGGGGGGGGGGGGGGGGGGGCAAAAAAAGATGTCGTAAATTATAGGCCCATTTCATTAACTTCCGTCTCATGCAAAGTCATCGAACATATTTTATATTCAGAGGTAATCGGCCATATGATAAGAAACAACTTACTGATTAAAGAACAACGTGGTTTTCGTAAGGGGTTTTCTTGTACTACGCAACTTGTTGAATTTTATCATGACCTTGCTCTGATGTCGACGAGGGAGGGCAAATAGATTGTATATTCTTGGATTTTCGAAAAGCGTTTGACACGGTCTCACACTCACTTCTTCTCAACAAACTAAGAATGTTAAATCTAGACTCGGCTGTGCTTAGATGGATAGAAAATTACTTGTTCCAGCGTCGTCAATGTGTAGTACTGAATGGCAAGAAATTCGATTACGTTGATGTAACATCAGGAGTTCCACAGGGCTCTGTCTTGGGTCCACTTTTGTTTTTAATTTATATTAATGATATTTCTGTTGGAATTTCCTCTTGTATTCGACTGTTTGCTGATGATTGTGTAGTGTATAGAAAGATTAAGAGTTGAGATGATGTCGCCCAGTTGCAAGTAGACCTTGATCGTATTCACAGTTGGTGCTCTACGTGGAAAATGAATTTAAATCACAAAAAGTGTGTTAACCTTTGTTTTACAAAGAAAAGGAAACAAATTGAAGCTCATGTATTTTATAAACAATAACCCTATAACCAAGGAACTTACGTACAAATACTTAGGTGTCATATTGTCATCCGACGGTTCATGGAATGTCCACATAGAAGAAGTAGTCTTAAAAGCTGGCAGGGCAATGAATTTCATCCAACGTAACTTAAAATGCTCACAACCTAACTTAAAGACAACTGCTTATTTAACATGTCTTAGACCCATTTTAGAGTATGCATGTGCTGTCTGGGACCCAGCCCAAAAAACGTTGATTGATAAGCTGGAGAAAATACAAAACAGTGCGGCAAGGTTTGTTCTTGGACGAAAACGGGAGGAAAGAAAGCTGTACAGAAATGAAAAAAATATTAAACTGGGAACCACTTTCTGTACGTCGGGAAAAACTGCGACTAACATTTTTATACTCAATAGTTAAAAATAAAACAGGAATAAATAGCGATAATTACTTAAAAGAACCCTATTATGTTTCTAGTCGTAATGATCATAGTCTTAAAATTAGAGAGTACCGCGCTAGGACATGCATGTTTGCAAACTCTTTTTTTGTACGAACAATTGCACAGTGGAATCGGCTGTCTGAAGAGCAAGTGTGCTGTTTCAATGAAGATGTGTTCTTTTCATCCTTGTAACCCCCCCTGCTGTAACGCCCTCGGGCACTGCGGGGTAATCATTGTATAAAGAATAAAGAAATAAAGAACTGGCCAACCAGTCTTCGCATGACCTCGACGCCTTGCTCCTGATCGGCTCCAAATCGCGCGACAGGAGTTCTAACATATGATCGAACTCGGCATCGTACGTCCTTCATCAAGTGCTTGGTCATCAGCCTTACACATGGTACCAAACAAATCCGGCGATCGGTGACCATGTGGTGACTATCGTGCTCTCAACAATAGGATAGTGCCATTCTGTTACCACATTCCCCATCTACAAAACTTCGGGAATTCGTTAAATGGGCCTAAAATCTTCACGAAATTCGACCTAGTGTGAAGTCTTACCACCACACCGCGTCGAACCCTGTGACGTACCAAAAACTGCAATCGTTACTCCTTTCGCCATGTATGAATACATCAGGATGCCATTCAGTCTAAGAAATGCAGCACAGACATTTCAACGGTTTGTGGGCCAAGTGCTGCGTGGATTTCCATTTTGTTTCGCTTATCTTGACGATATGTATGTGTTCAGCTGAGATGAAAAGGAACATCTCAATAACCTTTGTCAACTCTTCCTTCGCCTCAGCGGCTCCGGAATTATCATCAATGCAGCGAAATGTGAGTTCGGCGCTTCAAAACTATTATTTTTGGGACACCACGTAAACCACCTTGGGATTCGCCCGTTACAACAGCGAATTGAAGCAATCGAAAAATTTTCACAGACTCTCACTACCACGAAGCTCTGACAGTTTTTGGGACTGGTAAATTTATATCGTCGTTTTATCCCGTGCTGTGCAGCCATACTAAAGCAAGTTAACAAGCTTATCGCAGGGTAGTTGCGCAAAAACGAACACCTCACTTGAACAGACCCAGCCAGCCTCTATTTTCGAACATCAAAAGAGCGTTCTCGTCAGCAACACTGCTAAACCACCCGCAATGTGATGCACCGACTTCTATTATGGTAGACGCATCTGACACTGCAGCAGGCGCAGCGCTACAACAATTCCAGAATGGTAAATGGCGCCCCGCATCGTTCTTCACAAAACAGATTTCACCTGCGGAAACGAGATATAGTACCTTCGGAAGGGAACTTCTTGCATTGTATCTTGCCGTACAATTCTTCCGCACTTCCTAGAAGGTCGACACTTTTGTGTCTGGACCGATCACAAGCCTCTGACATACGCTTTCAAATCCAACAACTCTAATCACACACCAAGAGAAATACGACATATCTTTCGTCTCTGAATTTACCACCAACATCAGGTTCGTTTCGGGCAAAAGAACTCTGTTGCCGATGCGTTGTCTCGTTGAAACATCAATGAAGTAACCACAACCCGGCCACCAGTGGATTTCACGGCACTAGCTCGTGCTCAACAAACCAAGAACGAATTAACTAAACTGCGCATATCACAAACAGCCCTTATCCTTGAAGACGTAGACGTTCCGGAGAACAACACAATATTGGTTTCCGACATTTCAACCGGAACCCCTCGACCATACGAACCTTCGAATTTCCGGCGCACTATATTTGACGCTCTACACACGTTTTCACACCCTACTATACGTGCTACTCACCATTTGATTACTTCACGTTTTGTTTGGCCAGGAATGAATGCAGATGTACGACGTTGGTCCCAAACCTGCCTTCAATGCCAGAAAGTAAAAGTTCACCAACACACCATCACACCTTACGGCGTTTTTCAACAACCTGATGCACGTTTCAGCCATGTGCACCTAGAAATCGTTGGACCAATACCACCCAGGTAGCACGCCAGAGGAATGCCCAACTTGGGCAAAGGTCTGGCAAACATAAGGGCCCAACTTTGGCGCAGTTAGGTTTTTGCACCATGGCACTCATCAGTGCCAAAGTTTGGCTCTACTCTAGTACGCCAGAGGAGTGCCAAAGTCGGTGCCGGACTTGAGCCATAACTGCCATAGTATATCCTAATCTGGGAATTCGGGGCATGCCAAGGTTTGGCGTTTCTCTGGTCCGCCAGAGGAGCGCCAAAGTTGGTGCCATACTTCAGCCATAACTGCCGGAGCAACGCCTAATCTGGGAATCCGGGGCATGCCAAGGTTTGGCGTTTCTCTGGTCCGCCAGAGGAGAGCCAAAGTTGCTGCCATACTTCAGCCATAACTGCCAGAGCAACGCCCAATTTCGGTATTTGGGACGTGCCAAAGTATGGCTTTTCTCTGGTGTTGGCCCAAAGAGGCCAGATGAGAGCCGAACTATCAGAAAATGAAGCCTAACTTTGGCACTCGTTTGGCGATTTTGCCCAAAAAATGCGAGATCTCAGCCAAACTACAAGGAAGTAAGCCTAACTCTGGCACATCTGTGGCAATTTTGGCCCAAAGGTGCCAGATGACTGCCGAACTATAGGAAAGTGAAGCCTAACTTCAGCACTTGTTTGGCGATTTTGGCCCTAAGATGCTAGATGTCAGCCGAACTACAAGCCACTAAGCCTAACTCTGGCACATCTGTGCCGATTTTGGCCCAAAGGTGCCAGATGAGAGCCGAGCTATCAAAAAGTGAAGCCTAACTTTGGCATTTGTTTGGCAATTTTGGCCCAAAAGTTCCAAATATCAGCCGAACTACCGGGCAGTAAGCCTAACTCTGGCATTTGTTAGGCGATTTTGGCCCAAATATGCCAGATGACAGCCGTACTACCACGCAGTGAAGCCTAAATTTGGCACTTGTTTTGCGAATTAGCGCCAAAATACCCAGACTTTTGCCAAGGAAGGTCAGGTTTGGCTCTACTTTGGCTTTTTCGGGCTTTATAATGCCCTAAACTCCCAGACAAAAGCCAACTTTTGGCCCAGAACTTGGTGCTACCTGGGCATCGTCTCAAGATTTCCAATATCTACTCACCTGCATTGACCGCTTCACAAGAAGGCCAGAAACGATACATATCTCTCGCATAACAGCCGAAAATCTCACCCACACGTTCGTCAGTATATGGTTTAGTCGGTTCGGGCCACACTCTAATTTCACGACTTACTGCCGGCGTCAGTTCCAATAATCTGTTTTTCGCCATCTTTCGCAGTTCCTGGGAGTTAACCATATTCACACCACGTTATACCATCCATAAGCCCACGGGATGGTTGAAAGGTTGCACCGGCAATTAAAAACAGCTCTCATGGCACAATCTGTGAATACTTCATCATGGGTTGAAGTTTTGCCATTGGTGCTGATCGGAATCCGCTCCGCGCTTAAGAATGACCTGCAATGCCCCACTGCTGAGATAGTGTATGGCACAACGTTTTGAATTCCAGGGGAATTCATTGAACCTCCTACAGGACATGACAATTTTGATATACAGGAATTTGCATAACGTCTACGTCAACACATGGCGCAGCTGCAACCCTATCCTACAAGAACCACACAACCGACTTCAGTATTCGTCAGTCCAGCATTGACAGAGGCCACCCACGTTTTCGTTCGGATCGATGCAGTGAAACGTTCACTGCAACCACCGTATAACCAAATATCATGTAAGCCAATACTAGCAACTCTCGCGGATCGCAGGCGAAAAGTGATCGCAGCTCCCCTGGCAAGCTCGGAGTCTCTGCTGGCAGAATTTTTCGCAACGTATTGGTTTTGCCTATCTTTGCGAGGGGTGACCAATGAAAAAAAACATTCACGGGTATTCGCTGCTTTGGATGTTAAAATATAGGTTTCATTTCATGTGTCAAGGATATTTTCTTCGCGTGGGAAATATGTTACAGCTTTAGTGTGCAATTTGTGGGCTCTCCTAAAGAAAACACTCTCAGAACTTACGTAAGCCAGGCAGAACACGAATGTAGCTTCGCCCGGTTTCTTGAAAAAGGGCAATGTAAAAAAAAAAAAAATTAGAACATATCACGTTTCAAAGTTGCTGTTCATATTGATCACTTCGTTTTGTTTCGCAATTCCAATTTCTCATGAATGTGTAGCTTGAAACAGTTTCGTCGAATAGGCGAGCTGGATAATCCCGATCGTCTCCAGATGAAGAAGCAAAAGGAATTTCGAACCACGTACGTTACTGCGATGTCAGTATGCTCTGGAAGAAGTCGATTGTGCACTTGCAAATCTGACGCTATTACTGAAGCTAATAAAAACAAAGTTACAAAGAAAAAGAAGCGCCCGTTGGACGGTTGTACACCTTCGATTTTTCAAAGTCTACTCACTTTTTATGTTTAAGGGGACGCTACGCCGCCGCGGTCCTTCTTCCTCCTGCGTTTTTTTTTATTTCTTGTGTTTACTTTACGTGTGAACCATTGCGTATTTTGCTTTGCCTTGTTTGGCTTAATTTTTAGTTTCTTTTCTTTGCTTCGTCGCTTACTACCACCGGTTCGTCTGCTTGGCTATGCCCAGAGAACAGGAGGGCCACCTGCAACTTTGTTGTTATACTTTTTTATTTGCTTTTCCACTGTCGTCTGTGATACCCTCGTATGTTTGCCTTCGATTGAGTTTCTGACCCAAAATCTTTATATGTACATCTGGATACTTAATAAATATATCAAGATGGGTAAGATCGTTATACATTTCTATTCGGATTTCATTTGAGTACGCGGTCACATCTGCTTTGGTCATTGTTCGTTGATAAACCGGCCACCATTGTGCATACACCTGCGCATACTTGGAGATGGCAGGCATGCCATGTGCTGCTTACCACTGCACAAACTGTTTTTTGTGATGCCGTGAAAAATCCTTCTCCCGCTTCAAATTAAACTGGAAGAGCTATCCAAAGCTGGCTTCAAAATCGCCACTGACGCCTCAACGGACGAATGTTTCACCAAACAAGAGTTCAACTGAAAACGCACTTGAGGTCACTGATCGACACTCAAAACAAAGGCACGTTCTGCAAGGATTGCCTGGACAGGTACGTCAGCAAGTACTGGAATGTACTTTAGAACTGCTGCGGCAAGCGAGCAAACAAACAACCTGCCAAAATCACTGGGAAAAGAACTGGGAAATCAAAAAAGGTCACACACTGCTAGCACGAAGCAGATTGCAGCGTGCGACTTTTATTTCCCGGGAAATATGAGCTACACTACGTCATTCTTTTCCTCTGTATTGTCTTTAGTCCCTACGAACTCCAAGAAAGCAAGCAAATAAACAAACGTGTTACGTGCCGCTGATAAAAAGGGACACTCTTTTTTTCTAATAGTTTCGTCGTGTTGCTTCTGCTTCGCTTTTTGTAGACTCAACACCAACGGCGAGCACCACCTGCTACTTTTCAAAGCTCCTACCGACGCCCCGTGCGATGGTCGTTGTTGAAGGAAGGTTTTGCTGGGTGATTTGTGTCTTTGTATCGTCTGATAACTTCTTTGATTCATTCGCCGTTGTTCGGAACTGTTCCGAATTTTTTTTTATTTTCGTCTAAGGTGGGAACCCCATCTTTTCTGCAATGTTCGGAAAGTGTTTGCACTGTCATTTTTTTAGTCACTTTTTTTGTTTTTGTAATTCTGCAGAGCTTTTGCGCTTGCTCTGGTAATTTTAACATGATTTTGCGCCAGTTTTAATGATCACCTATGCAGGGAAAAAATCGTGGCAACGCAGTTTTTAACATATCAACAGTAACTTCTTACGACGAAGTTCGAGTAGCTAAACACCTGTTTTCCACTTACCAGATGCACTTCAAACGCGTGTGATCCCCCGAGTGGCGCTTGAAGCCTGTGAATAAATTGCTCTATCTTTGTTTTTGCGCGTGTTGTTATGTGTTTGTCGTTGCAGCTTCGATCAGTCGATTCCGCATTGCAAGCTAACTGACCGTAATGAATATTGTCTGCTGTTGGGGGGACGAAACGGAGTGTACGCAAAGCTCGAGGGCGTCGCGCAGCCTATGGTTTTATATTGCGTCGTCTGCTTCCGTAGACTACGAGTCCGCTAGAGGCGCCACTGCCACTTTCGCCGCCGCTCCCATAGGTTTTCGGATGAGTTTCCAGTATTGGCGAAGCTATATCGTATTTGGTACAACGGACCGTTTAGGATACTCCGCAGGAACCGCAAACACATGAATCTGGTCGTCAACAGCCGGGCAGATACAGTTTCTTTTGATCGATTTAAACCTGATTTCTATGAATCTCTTCAAACTGCCGCACCGTCAGAACTCGTCCCTGGGCTTCCAAGTCGCAGGGCGGTCAAAAATAAAGTCAGCTTTTTTTTTCTTTCTTTTGAACCACGCCCAACTTAACGCTCGTCAACAGGCTTCCTCACTAAGGGGGAGGGGGATATCTGTAGAAGCACAAAAACGACGTGAAAGAAAAGCGCCCCAAGACACACGTGCCATCAACGAGCCTTGATTACGCGATTCACGTGAGGCACGGGCACGGAGCTAGCCATCACACCGTTCCAACCACAAACCACCCGGTGAGCACTCTTTAATTATAGGTTCTTGTAAATATGTAAATATATTATCGTTGCTGTTTCCACTACTTCTGAATGTAATCCAACCATCAACATATTCATACATTTTTGAACGCATTTCTCTAGGATGTGAGCGATCACAGGAAATATTGATGTGTGTATTTAATTTCCAACTTCTTTGTTATTACAATTTTTATAAAGCCACCTTACTATTCGTATTTTTAGCCCTTCCGGAGTTTTACCCGTTGTCAAACAGCCGTTGATGATTTTAAGTAGCATTAGTTTTAACTTTGGATAGTTATACTTTAAATCCCGTGAACGAATTTCATCTATCCCCGGTACATTTGTAATTGAGATTGAGTTATAAAATCGAACAATTCTTGTTCGTGTAGCTCTGCTAAGTGTGCCAAATTTAAGCAGTCGATCTGTTCAGCTCGATATTTTTCTCATGCGGCTATATATTCTGCTTTAATACTTATAGAGTACTAACAAAACTGCTATTGAAGCACTGGGCCAGTTCCGTGTAGTTGTCTATACCGGAGAAAGTATTTCTTTTTGTATCGTCAATGTTATTTTTTTTTCTTTTTCTACCAATTAACTCATTTACGAGATCCCATGTTTCCCTTGAATTTCCTGCTGAATCAAATTCATTTGAGTAATGCTTCTTTATCGATAATCAAATTTTAGCTGTTACTTTATTTTGGAGTGAACAAAATTCATTTTTAAGATTTTTATCTCCGAGATGTTGCTTGCATCGTTGCCATAATTTACCTTTTGATAACATAGTTCTAAAATATTGCCATTAATCCACACATTATCTGGTTTTCTTTTTTGTTAACCATGGAAGAGGCTTTATAAATATATTTAATTTTATTTACAAGCAAATTGTTAGTGGTGATAGGATCGTGCATTCCCAATGAATTTCAATCATTCGCGCTAATCAGACGGTCTATCTTTTTATCATCTAAGCCTGTTTTAATCACAGTGCGGTTGGACGTGTAATTGGCTGGGTTTTCTTCTAATACTGCAAGAGCTGTGCAATAGTGATCCGCGACGTTTTGTTTATTTAGTGCAGGAACTAATGTCACATTTCCAAGTCTAGTTTTTATATCATCAATACATGACTTAGTTATTTTACAACCGTAATATTCTTCTCTCGTGTAAACTAGTATTACGTTCTCTAGATCAAAGGAAGAAAGAACATCTAAGTAATTAGAAACTCCGTATTTGTTTTCGTCTGAAATAATAATATTAAAACCAGCGGCTAGTACAATATGCTTTATGTTATCAAATTGGCGAAGTAGGACAGAAAATACCTCACTAAACATATCTGTGTTTAAATGAGGCGGTTGATGAACCACGCACACAATATCTGAACATGAAGATTTGTGAATCGAGACTGCGCAAACTTCTGCGTGAGCCATGGATACGTGTATCCTATCTGAAAAACAATCATTTTTTACAAACATCAATAAACCACCTCCCCTTTTTTCTTCACGACACAGACAATATGAGTGGAAACCAGCTAGCGTAGCTTCCGAGCACAATTTTTCGCCCACGCTTACTTCGCTCAATATTAATACACCCAGCGATGCCAGGCTTCCAGATAAAATATCTAAATGTTCGTCACAATACCTCCACAAGCTTCGGCCATTTACATGCAGAAGGCTAAGCTCTACATTACTGCAGCTACTCTCCGTCTGCGCACGTGCCCTATAAAGGTCCCATTCGTGTACCGAGTCGAAAATGCTCTCCATTGCTGCGTTAGTTTAGTTAAATCTCTAACTTTCCATACAGATGGCACCAGCGCCTTCTTTCTGCCATACAAAAATCTTGCCATTTCTCAACCACACAAACTTGTACGCCTTTGCTCTTGCTAATTCCCTAGTTTGCCATACTAGACCTTTCAGTGTTTTGCTTAAATTCTCGTTAATGTAAACATTTTCATTTCTCAGTGTCACTCGCTTCGTCATCCACAGGTCCATCGTTTTTCTTTCCGAAAACTTGATATGAACCGGTGCTATTTTCCCTTCCATCGCCCTAAGTCGGTGGGCAGCCTCAATGTCCTCTCTGCCTGGTCGCGGAAGGTCGCGTTTGGCAGCTAGTTTTTTCAGAACGTCGAATACATTCTCGTTGGGTTGCTTTACGATTCCATGGACCTCTGCGTTTTTCCGCCGGGAGTACTGTTCTGCGTTATCTACTGCTGTTTTCAGGTCTCGCACTTGGACATCCTGTTCCACCACCCTTGCTTCTAGTTCGCCCGTCCTCTCTGTTGGTTCTCTTATTGAAGCGCTCTGTGTGTGCGGGTTGGTCATAGTGGTGTTTGTTGCGTCGATTGTTTTCCCGTTGTGATCTAACTTCGCCATTATGGTATCGCCTTTACCAGCCTGAGTCTCCAAATTGTCTTCAATGAATTCGATTCTGCCCAAGACTTTCATGAGTTGTTTGCTAATGTCGGTATTTTGAGCTACAATCTTGTCCAGATTCCTCTCGCGAGTGCTCAGTGACGCCGGCTGCGTCGGCGACCCCCCATCGGCGGTCTGTTGGTCGTCAACCATGGTGAACTGACAGGTTGCATGGAGTGTGCATGCATTGCGCTTTTATGCGGTGCGACTCTCTGGCGACAGAGCCATTAGAGCCTTTCTGGTCACACCTGAGCACTTTCCAGTATGATACGCGTGCTGACACGCTGAACAAACCGCAGCAATTCCATCCAGCGGCAAAGACTCAAGAAACGCGATGCATTCACTCTGCGTGGCCATGGCGGACAAAATTGCGCATAAACAGGCAGTCCAGCGAAATGCAATCTGTACACTCCCGCTGTATGCAGAAGGATGAAAGCAAGCTTACCTAAAACCCCAAAAGGCACAGCTTAGTACTTGCTCAGAAGCATTTCGCGAGTCTGCGACGTGTTACCTTGTGATCGGTGCTTAATTAGGTCGCAAATCCACAGATGCTCGATGCCCTTGTCTGCATATAACAACGGCGTCCGCACCGCAGTCCGCCGAAACTTTTACTGCCCTGCACTGCCGATGATAGGGCAGTGACGCGTTGATGTTGCGTGCCTTCTTTGATTCTCACATTTTGCGCTAAGGAGAAGGCTGGCCGCGGTAGGCAGGTCAGCTGCGATGCTTGTTGCCGTGTTTCGCCGCCTAAAACCGAAAAAGGCACAGCTTAGTACTTGCTTAGAAGCATTTCGCTGGTCTGCGACGTGTTCCCTTGTGATCGGTGCTTAAGTAGGCGACGAATCCACAATTGCTCGATGCCCTTGTCTGCAGTTAGCAATGGCGCCCGCACCCCAGTACGCCGAAACTTGTTCATTTGCCTTTTGTTTCGCTATATGTTTTCCTCTCCAGCTCCTTTGTAATGTACACTATTTCCGCTACTAGGCTGCAAGCGCAAGGTGTTTGTTGAAGGATGTGTCTTGGGTGCGCGAATTCTCAATCAGAAGGAGCGTCTGCCGAAGATAGAGCTACCAGCTCAAGATTTTCGCCTAAAAAGACATCACCAGAAAAGAAAGAACTTCAAAAAATATTTGTTTTTTAGAGACATGTTGAGCTTGGCTAATTTCTGAGTGAAATGGCAACGGGAACGACAGTGTACTTGCTCTATTCTTCTATTAAAATCCGAGCCCTTTGGTGGGGCGGTGTTATATTAAAAATTGTTATCACATGAGGCCTGGGCCCAAAGGAGCGATATAACCAAATCAAAGCTAATAATGTCACTGAGAAAATTGTGTTTATAAAAAAGCAGAGAGCACGATCTATCTTCTCTTTTAAATTGTTTGACCCCCCAACACCCCTCCCCCCCCCCTCTCCCGCCCGGTCGAACGTTGGTCCTCGGCCTTCCCAGTGTGGGCTATCTGGCCCCCACACTGAAATGAGTTTGAGACCATTCTTTTTTGGACTCTCTGTTGCGCAAGTCGTGATTCGCAAGGGCAGGGCAAGAGCCGCCCTCATCGAGCACCTCAACTATATTCATCTCACATACGATTGCAGGAAAATCCTTGTGTTACTTCTCGCGGGCGAACACACGGGACTCTGCCTCAGTTGTGTTCTCAACTGTTCACCCACTCCTACAACGAGCTCCTTTCCATAGCTTTCCTCATTCCGAGATGCGATGCGACCTCCCTTTACATGGGCGGTAGCCTGTATAAATGCGCATTCGCCGTCTTGATCCTCCTCAATCCAGCGGCTGGAATACCGTCCACTTCAATAGAACATTATGCAGTTCACATAACTTCATTCAATTCTACAACTTGAGTCGGTGCGCTTTAGTTGCATTCTTGTGAACGCTGCTACAGGTGAAAACAATTTCAACAGACGCAAGGCAGAGTAAAAATTGCATTCAAATCTTATACACCCGTTCTATTCAGTTCATGTCATTCACTATGGCGAGGTTCATTGTCTTTTAATTGAGAAACCGCATTCATGGTTGAGCGGGTGAACACAAAAATGCTGCAGTACTGAGCAGTAGACCATCCATTGCAATGGAAGTGGCGCAGAACAAGGCCTCTCAAACAAACTTTCTAGTTTATCAATAGTGTGCATGTAACATTCCCGCAGTCGGGTAAAAAATGTGACAGTTTTAGCAGTTCTCTAGTGCCTTCATAATGTGTGCAACACTTGACGTCAATGAGTTGTGCTGGCCCAGATTCTCCTGCCCCGCCTGCCTCGCCGCCGCTGGAATAGGGCGACATCATGAATGTTGCGTTTGCTGCTTCACAACTCAGGCCCCCAACTCATCTAACTCCTCAAACTCCACGTGTGTCCTGCGAGTCAGGACGACTGGAAGCCGTACCAATGCTTTTGAGCAGATGTTTGCTTTCGAGACGGAGGCCCGTGCGGTCGTTTTCAAGAACGAGGAACAGCGCAAGAAGGAGCTGTACTGTTTGCTGGTGCAGCTGCGTCAGTATCAGGTGGCCTATTAGAAGGCTCAGGCCCAGGTTTTTCAAAAGCATAAGCGAAACGAGCTGGTAAGAGCTTGGGCTGCTCCAGCTCGACAAACGAATCAAGCTGCAACATCTGCTTCTCCTCACGGCCCAGCCACAAGAATAGGCTGATTTGTTCAAGTTGTTTCATCTTTCTTTTTGATATCTTAAAATGTTTTAAATTTTATTTTGTGTTGAAGAATGATTTTTTTTTAACCTGGTAAATTTTTTTTTTATTTTTTGTCTTACATGAAGTTGTCGCAAGTGTTGAACTATCTCGTTCAGCAAAACCTAGAAGTTTTAGCTTCCGGCTGGAATGGTTATTTGTAGTGCACATTTTATGCAAAAGAGCAGTAAACTTTAAATAACTTTTTCAGAACGGTGAATGTAGCCGAATTTTTTTTTTTGACTAATTATGTTGCGTGTTTGTCAAGACAATGAGAAGCGCGCCCCAGTGGTCATCTTTTGACCACAGTAGACGAGACATTTAGCCGGTGTCGTGCCACGGGTATCCTAGGGTATTTAAATTACATCAAAGCAGCCATACACAGCCGCATGTCGTTAGGAGGCTCGTCAAGATCCATGCGGACAGGGGCGGTGATTGAACTCGGAATTTCTGTGTTAAGCTGTACAAGCTTTCACTCTATTGAATCGGTCCCCGTTTCCCCTGTAGGAAATGTAGGAATCTGTGTATTAATATGTGTTGCCATGTGTTTCTAAACTTTGCCACGGCTATTTATGTAATGCATATTTTCATTAATGGGCTGTCCGCGTGCTGTGTCGTTCCTTATATGCTATGATAAGCAAGTTTCACCAAAGTTGTCATTCAGTTAAGACATGTCCCATTCAATGTTAAGGGTTTGTGCCTCGCAATCCTCTATGGACTTGCAGTGTTTCCAAGAGTAAAGCCAGCTCTACCTTGACTAGGCGAAGTTTGATCACTGCTTTTTAACGTCACACTACTGCAGTGCCGACGTAGCACTTGGGCTTAAATTTGCAGCTGACCACATGCGGTACTAGCTGAACTTTGGTG
>JABSTQ010006532.1:0-22052 GCA_013358835.2 Ixodes persulcatus | reverse complement strand
CGAGGACATGCTCTAAAGTCCTCTTGTAGCCCGTTTGCAGGATGCAAAACGGCGAGCACCGCAAACACAAAGCACATATCCCGTTCAGATTCGTGAAGACACTCACTGACACTGACGAGGCATTGCTTTGAGGCAAGCTGCTTCGGCAGAGAAAAATGTCCGCAACCAACGGTCGGAGGAAGGAATCGTCCCAAACTAAGAGTACAAACTTTGATCCCGACAAGAAAGAATCCCGAGCCTTGTTCCTGATAATGCTCCAATCGGGCAGCTAGTTCAGTGCAACCTCTCTGAATCAAACTACTGATATTACCGTCCACAAATGCGGTTTGAACCTGACTATGAAAAAAGTGCACAGTCACATCAAAATCGTCGTCAGGAAGGAGACGTCCGAGCTCAACGGTGAGTGTCACAAAAAAACGCAGCGGCAGACCAAAATATCTGAGCACGTTTGACATATGCTCTGCATGATGTCTAAAAAAGGTTGCAACGTCGTACGCCTCTGTGTCTCTTTCGTGTAACTCGTATTGAACCACATAATTACGAAGAGCGCACACCCTTTCGTAAAACGGAATGCATGGCGAGGGAGTCACATTGTGAACCAAGGCTAAATGACCTTGAAGCGAGTCTGCACTGGAATAATGCTGTCGGTCGTCGGGAGAGCACAGGTGACAGGTAACCATGATGGGGATGAGATGGCTAGACGATATTCGTAGATATCCGACGATTAGGTGACGAGGGGGCTAGATGATCCGGGTCGTCTAGGTATCGGTGACCTTTTCAGAGATACCGAAACAAAAAAAATCCTATTAGCGAGGAGAACGCTAGGCTTTTAGACTGCTCACCTTGCTGTGCAAGAAGGGTGTGCTGGAAGACCGAGATGATTTTTCTCCCTATCGAGGACCAAATGCTGAAACAAAATGTCTTATTAGCAAGGAAAACGCGAGTCTTTTAGCCTGCTCACCTTGTAGCTCGAAGATCAGGAGAAAAACGATGCGTGACTCGGGTAGTTCGAGAGCAAAAAAGTTGGAGTAGGCCCAGGGAGTCGTAGGCCGTGGGTAAAAGGGGTAAAAGGTGAAGTCGCAATGTTTAGCGCAGATTTTCCTGTAAGCAAGGACCGCAGGATGCGCACGTCCGGGCGCGAAGCACATTCCCGCGCGGTGGGAGACTCGCGCGGCTTTTGCTTCACGATAAATGCTCACACTCGTCGCAACAGTGCGGTTTATAGTGAAGCCCGAACGTATACCCAAATCACAATGTTTACCCAACGAAGAATATCCGATAAAAAGAAAAAGCGGATGCTCCCCCAAGCGGTCTCGGAAGCAATGTGCTCGTAGCTCAGGGGGTAGGGTGTCGAGCTGCTGTGCCCAAGGTAGACAGGTCGAATCCCAGTCGGCCGCGGAGCCTTTTTGAGCGATTAAAAATGCATTTACCACGCAGCGGATGAAATTCAAAACACGTGACCGTC
Organism: Ixodes persulcatus; assembly: GCA_013358835.2. Classification (NCBI taxonomy): domain Eukaryota; kingdom Metazoa; phylum Arthropoda; class Arachnida; order Ixodida; family Ixodidae; genus Ixodes; species Ixodes persulcatus. The sequence continues at coordinate 20,587 of JABSTQ010006532.1, read as the reverse complement.
ATGTGACCGGAGCGCAGCGCCCTCTTTCGGATGCAGCACAAAACCTGTGCGACATCACGTGAGCGCCCTTCGTCGGACGCAGCTCGAACCCTGTGACATCACACGTGAGATGCCCCGAGCGCCGCAATTCAAGTCCTATAGCGCCCTCTGTCGGACGAAGCTCGGACCCTGTGTGACATCACGTTATCATGTTAACAACATGTTATCAGATGATGACCGCAGCTGTCAACACCTGGTCAACCACGCTTGTGGTTTGAGGTCATGGTAAGTGACACGCGCCTGACACGCGACGCGCACGTGACCTCACACCTATACCGAGCACGTTACTCGAGGGCGGGACCTCGCTGAGTTCCGATTGGTCACTGGCTAATGCCCTGTGGGCGAGGCCATCGATGCCCACTGCCTGGCATTGGTCACTGGGATGGGAGAGAGGGAAAGGGCCCCGCCCTACTGCGCTGTGATTAGTTGGATTGGGTTTGGCCCCGCCCTCCTGCGCTGTGATTGGTCGGATCGGGTTTGGCCCCGCCCTCCTCCGATTGCACGGCGACCTGTGATTGGTCGCTGTGCAAACTTGTACATGTTTTCTACTACAAAGCACTAATAGCCATTTTTCGGCAATTCTAGCCAAGTCAATAACAAATGCCTATAGCCAATAATAGTCACATGAAGTCAATCAAATCTATGAAATAAAACTTGTGTTTGGGCGAGTTGGTTCAGTCTGATTTGTTGAATTAAAACTTGTTTGGGCGAGTTTTAAAACACAAACACAAGTTTTAATTCAACTTTTCTAATAAAATCAGTCGTGAGTTAGCGCCCGTCCTGTCGTCTTTGTGTCTATATTGTCCTTGTTTTGTTCGCGCTTTTTAACCTTTAAAATCAAATCTATGAACACGCCAATTGCATAAAATGTCAATAATAGCGACTCAGATTCATGTATAGCTATTTCAAGCCAATCTGAACAAGAACATATTCAAATAGCCAATAACATCCACTCGAAGTTAATCCCACCCCTGAAACACCAATGCCTCAGAAGTGTGAATAATAGTCGCTAATAGTTCTTCATAACCAAATAAAACTTATATGTTAAGAATAGTTCCTAAAAACAAATATAAGCCACTTGAAGCCAAGTTTTCCTTTAAGAACATGAATATCTCAATATAGTTCAGTTTTAGCTAATAATAACGACTTGAAGTTGCCCTACCATATAAATAGTCAAATAACTAGAATTGATGACTAATAACCTGAAATAGGCATTTAACGACACAGGGTCAATATGAAAGCAAAGATTACTGGTTTGCATATGAAGTTTCTGGAACACATCAATCAATATAAATGTGCCATAACCAAGTGTTTCTCCATTTTAATCGGTAGCTGTGCATTTTTTAACGATAGTGTAAGAGGGGAAAACAGTGGAGCACACGACTGATATCAATTTAATTTTCGGCACCGAGTTGGCCACTCCATGCCAAGAGATATTACCACTTCTGCGTCTCCCGCCAATCCTATGCATTTTCGATTGAGTTTCCTGTATTGGTCTCAACGGTATTTGGTTTACTTTCGGCGGGGAATAGTATGTAAAAAATGCGACCAAAGGCACAGCCACTGGTCACACAGTGGCTGTGCCACTGAGTGACCATAACACCCAGTGTGATTAAGCGTTTGCGAATACGTTTAACCATGGGTTTGCAAACTCAGTTTGACCATGGGTTTGCGAATACATTTGATTCCTACAACCCCTCGCGCACGAAAGGATCTTCGAAAGCTGCTCGCTCCCTCTATTTTATTCGCTAGCACGACATACTACTAGTGACATACAGTACCGTTTAAGTAATCAATTAACTAATGACACAATTCCTAAATTTACAGGTTAATTCTCGCAGATGCATATGACCCTTTTACGAAGGATGACGTCCGAGTACAAGGTGCGTAATCTGTTTATCTATATTATCTTACCAAAATATATAAGATCATTTTCACTCGGAGGTATTATGCACAAATATAGTAATATTTATTCCACTATTGTAGAAATATATGCTTAATAAAAAATTACTTTTTGCCACCAGTTCTTGCAACCCTAGAAAATGTCACTCGTCTTTCTTTAATATTTTTTTACGATTTTAATGTTTTCCATTAACAACTGAAAGCTTTTATTCCAACATTTGTAATACGGTGTTTTCATTTCAATTTAAGCGCGGTTCAGGTGTCGAGTTTCCTAAATTTTTACCAAAACTTTTTTTTTTTTCGGAAAGCATTCTTGAAATAAAAGATAGCGCAAACTGCAAGCCTTGTTAATTTATTGTTTATTTTGAGGTATTGACCATTGAAGTTGCCGAGTTGAAAACTGACATTTTCCTACCAGTCGGAGATTCCTTGTTTGACCGCTCGCTATCTTCTAATTGCTCAATATAAAGCACTCATATTATTTTCATATGCGCTCAAAGTAGATATAGTAGGCTTACGAGTTTGAAAAAAGAAATGTTTTTGAAATACTTATTAAAAAAAAATATCGAACAGTGTTACTTCGATCATGATGTTTTAAAATCCTGAGACTGGGAAGGGAAAATGAAGAAAAATTGTAAGACAGAAATAAGGGGACAGGACAAACGTCTGAGACGTTTGTCCTGTCCCCTTTTTTCTGTCTTACAATCTTTCTTGATTTTCCCTTCCCAGTCTCAGGATTTTAAAACATCATGATCAACATACACCAGCTCGCCTGCACCTTGACAATTTTTTTTAGTGTTACTTCGGCACTTTTCAGCAAATTTCAGCAAAGTTTTACCTGTGCCCTACTCAAGATATTTCAGCTATCTTTACATAATCAAAAGTCTCAAATCTAGTTCTTTTCAATGAATACATTAAATATTAGATGTACAAATTAAAATACATTTCGTACGTGTGAATAAATTAAGGTTTCAGAAAGAAAATAATCGAATCAATTTTCTTGAAAATATATTTTTTTTAATTTGTTTCACCTTTTATTAGTAGCAATTTAGAAGAGTGGATTATTTAAATATTTTAGTGAAATATATATACTCTTTGTTTACACTACATCGATTAAAGCTTGAACGTTGCCAGATATGTGTTTTAGTTGTGCAAGCTTTGTTGTGGAGTAAAATAAGTTTTCTCCGCATTTCGCACATTTGTACTTATTGTTTAAAAGTTAGCCGTAAATTAAATGCTGTCATTAGGTAATTAACGATAACACGCTACAATGTTGGCCAAACTAGCACCTATGCGCTGCCGCATGAGCAAAAAACAACTGGCAAGATTAAAGCTTTAATAGCGGTTATGCAAACAAAATACTACATTTGGTTTTCCTATTTTTACTGATAAACCAAAATCTTACCTTGTTACCAATAAAATAGGACGCAAATAAGATATAAGATTTTTGAAAATATTGGTGTCAGATATGCTGGATTTTCAAAACATTATATGGTACAAATGTATACAACATATTTTATTTACGCATAATATATTGCATTTGTATTCAGCGAAAAGAGTCGAGTGTGGGTTTTCCAGTGATCTCAAGGAATATAAGATGCCTTAAACAGGTCACACGTACAAACGGCCAAACTCGCTGTTTCATTCCTTTTTTTGTTTCACTGGTAGAACAAAAAGGCTCGAGGTACACTTAAGCACTTTTTATTAGTTGTGAATGCGAAAGCATGCATGTCAGTCTTCTACCTTATTTCGTCAGCAGCGTTTTTGCGTCCACTGCAGAGCCCGCCCTCTCCTCGCCGCTCTGCCCTTGGACGTTTCGTGTTACCGGCGCGCTGGGAGACACGCAGCGCCATGAGGTGTACGGTCGTTGAAAGTGACGCGGAGTGGCCAATGGGTGTCTCGTCGACGCGCGCCAGCCAATTGGACCAAAGCCGAAATCTCTCACCTTTACACCGCTCCTTTGGGATTGGGGAAACTAGGTGCCATTTGGCTAGGCTTTTCGCGTGGTTTCATAACTGGGAGCTGGCTTCACTTAGAGAAAGGAGTTAAGGTGCCGTTTGGCACTTGCTTCAAATCTGATGACAGTCGGCTTGCTTCATAGGACAGTTAATGCTTTCGCATTAATAATGACGTGCTGACAGTTGATAGTACCCTCCTCCGGACGCCCATGCGCCTTGTTATTGTCTGCAACCGCGGAACACCTCAAGTGTAACGTCTGTAGAGAGTCTGTGGTATTAGAGAGACTTTCCAACTGTTCGATCGGGGTCAAGTTATTTACGACTGCATTTTGAATGCAAGCTACGAGGAGGTGACGAAAGCGTTGAACATCTGCAGATGTTTCCGCCTTTTCTTTTGCTTTCCTCCTCGCCACAAGAAAACGCAGCGTATCTACACTTGCGACCGATGGACACAGAAGGTGTCCGCCATTAAAATACAAACACTCGATATGGTTTGAGGTGGACCCTTCCTTCAATCTAGGCATTGTAACCGCCTGCGATTTTACATGCCGCTATCTGTCGGCTGTTGCGCCAATCAGACGTCTTTTTTAGCAGACGGCCTCCGTAGTTAGGGATTTTAGGTTTTTAATTTCTAACTTCTTACTCCCGTAAGTTTGTTCAGTGGGATTTTTTGTATCCTAAATGCCCGCTCTTCGGCCACCTCTCTAAAACGTTTAGCTCAATACGTTCACCAACTGATTTATACGGTCCCTTCAAACGGTCATCGATCCCTCTGACTCACCCCGTAAGTCCCAGGTAAACACTTGCCAAGGGTCACTGCAAATTAAGTAAATCCACTTCGAGAGCTTCGGAAAACAGGTTTAGTGCTTTATTTTGATAAATGATAAAAAATCCCGAGTTCAAACATGCAATCCCCGACCGACGGGAGAAAGGTCAGTTCTGCCAACGCCATTTTAATAGTCATTAACTCAATAACAAACTCCGCCATGTTTGATTACTCCCTGCCTTTTATTTCAAGAATGCTTTCAAGACGTGTAGGTTTACATAAATTTTGAACATTCGACACCAAAACCGTAACTGAAATGAGATGAAAACACTAATTGAGATACAATGCAAATTTACATCTTACAAACTTGTTCGTCTCAAAATGAATAAGCTAGCTGTCATACACCGTCCAACTTACGCGGTGATAGGTGGACAATTAATTTGAACATAATATATTGATATTATTCAAGCTGAACAGCAACGGGCGAATATTTTTCATAGCTGGGGGTCACATAATTCATTTGGATATTGCCGCGCGTGTAGCGGGCCAAGTAGGCAGCGCGGCCGTTACCTAACGGTAATCGTACATACCTCCAACGCGAAGAGCCAGGGTTCGATTCCTGGAAGCGACGAGTCCTTTATTTATTCTTGCAATTTAGTGTTCTGGTAAATTCGAGAAATCTGTTGCATATTCAAGGTTAGAATGTTCTATGCGCGAACCTTCTACGCGGATTTTCCAGAAGCGCACGCGTCTACAAAAGGGGCTCCGCGTGGCAAGCCTCAGTCAGTCTCGCCCCAGCGTCCGATTCTGCTGTTACGCCGACTTCGACTCCCGCGGCGTCGAAGTCGGCGTAACAGTTCCCCTTTCAGTTCCCCTTCTGTTCCCCTTTTTTTGGGCACAAGTTGGCCCCATTAAACGTTTAGTTTGTTTAAAGTTTCGTCACCTCATCAATTGTCATATGTGACTATATGCCATGAGTTTTGTGCACACTTTAACAATGCTATTCCTATTAGATGTGGTATATACAAAACTTGTAGCTACCTTTATCTCCAAAGTCCTTAAATGCATATAGTGCAGTAGTTAAGAAGCGATCGTTTATATTTGTTTAAAAAACACGAAAAAATAGTTTCAGAGGGTGAAGAGGAACCTTTATAATATGGCAGAAAAACTCAACTGAAACGAATGACATCAATTCTCCCGCCAAATTTAGCAACGAGGAAATTGAATCGGTGCGTACATCACGTTACGTCAGGTCACATGCTGTCAATTTCCTTCCTCCATATAGTGAAGGAATGTGCGGACATGCGTACAAACAAATCTGTGAAATAAAGGTCGGGTTCCGTTGAAACAAATTCCATGCCCTAACAATACTTTTAATTGTCATGCGTTGTTCCAAGGTTGGTTATTCAAAGATCCGCCATTTTTGAATCTCTGATAACGATCTGTTTGTATATTATCCGGCTGAATCAGCGACAAGATGTTCTACTAGTTTTAACAACTGCCTTACCCTACCGCAGTATCCAGTATACCTTTTCAGTATATAGGTGATGAGTCTGGAAATCTTACTGACTTTTTATCTGGAAAACTGAAATCAAGATTGCAGACAAAGAAATATTATTTGAAAACCTGAAATCCAGATAAAATCCTGATAGATTTCCGCATCCATAATCCTGATATCTAAATATTTATACTCGGTTTTTCGGTATGGTACCGAAATACAAACGAAAAGTATATTGAACAGCGCTTCGAAAGAAGTGGTAAAGGTGAAAGCGCCCACCACTGATTGGTGGCGGCCAACAGCACTGAAGCTAAATCAGTGTTGTGGACGTTTCCAAAAAACGCTATTCATTACTCGTTAGTCCCAAAATAAAAAAAAAAACGCGCTAGCGACCTCCGTTACCTCCAAATAAAACGAACACGTTACCGTTACCGTTACCGATAAAAAGTAACGCACGTTGCTTTTGCGTTACTTTTTATTTATAAATTGACGAGGACAGCGTTGCGTTTTTTAGCGACAGCGTTTTTTGACACTGGGACAAAGAGCGTGGGCCTTGGGGTTTCTCTAAAGTAGGAAGTTTTCAGCAGTGAAAATATAAGCACTCTTTTGAAGGTATGTGTAATGCGTTCAAGAATTAATGACTTGGCGCCTATACTTTGTTTTAGCTTAAGTTCAGACAGCCGACGCTACGAGCTATGAAGGAGGTCAATCAAGAGGCATAAAAAGAGAAAGTAACTGGAAATTTTTTTTGTTTATGATTGGTTCAACAATGGTAGAACTTCTACAGAAACATAACGAACACCCTGATGGTGCCTTGTTGACACTGTCCGATTCGTCCCATCAGCTCGTAACGTCGGCTGCGTCTGCACCTAAGGTAAAACGAAGTACAGGAACATGAAAAAAAATGTGTTACTCGAAATAATTATCATGAGTACGTTACCCGTTACTGCCTTAAAATGTAACGAGGGTGTTACTACGTTACCAAGTAAAGTAACACGTTAGCGGCAACATTTTTATTTGTAACGCTTTACCGCCTACACTGAGAAACATATGGCCCTTGAAAAATTAAGAATTGAGATTTCGATATATATTGGCTATTCAGCAACTATTTTATTTTGTGTAAATGAATGAAAACGAATTCATGAATGAAAAAGTTTCTGGATTTCACGTTTACTTTTTTTTACAAATTTTTCAAGCTTTTTGAGGTCTCAAACTTCTTACGTTCTCCAATTGCCTTTCCATACTCAGCATTGTTTATTACCTAAAGAAAATATTTTTCAAAGGCGTTTTTATTTTGACTTCGCAGTTTTGTGTTCATGTGTATGTAATCCCTGAAAAAATGTTTCTGTTTAAATCTAAAAATGTTGTGCATCTTGTTTACTTTTTTCCCAAGTTTAATGTATTTTTTAAGGCCACGTCATGAACAACGTTATTATTTTCTTCTTTAATTGTTAAGATAAGTTTTCAGTTGATTTAATTGGTTCAATAGAAAGTGATCGTGTCTATTGTGTAATTCTTTGCGATACTTAAAATCGACTTTGAGGCACATAAAAATCTATAACTTCGAAATAGTCATAGGTTAGCGGTTGGGATAACGCCAAAACAAATAAATTATTTGCATCTAAGCACATTAGATAGATTGATTGTTTGGTTGGATCGTAATCTGGTAGATGTTTATTATTTGCTTCCGCATGTCTGTGTGTTACATCGGTCGTTCCACCTCGTATTCATTTTTCTATCATAAGGAGCATATTCATATTTGTAGTCTTTTGAAGTTTGATTTGATCTAATTATAATATCGTCCCACACTGAACCCGGAGTTGCGTAGTACAAACTTATCTCTAATTTATACGTTTCCGGACAAACATCTCGGAAGTTTTCAAAAGCAATAGCGAGCAATAAAACATGTTTGAGATAAAGATCAGAGTGCATTCCTAGTATTTGACACTATTTCTGTACACTGTTAATCCTCTTTCGTATTCTTCGTCTGTTATTTCATCTCCTGACATCTTACTTTTAAATATATCTATTGAAGAAAATTCGGTTGCATCATATGTTTTATGTGAACTATGATATCAACAAAACAAATACACCTTTATGCAAGATGATGTCGTCATTGCAATTTCTGGAGGCCCCTCTTAACTTTTCCTTAGTTAGGCTTTAAATCAGTTCATTCAAACGTTTGCTAATAAATTTAAAGCTATCCAGAAATCTCAATTCAAATTGTTTCTTATCCGTTGTTACTATTTCTATGAATATATATTGTCACGAATTAAGGTGACCAGAGGACGAACAGTGAACTGAAAAATAAAGGTGTAATCGGCGAACTTGTGCCAAACAAAATAATAAATATAGAGCATCAAAGCAGCTGAAAAGCAGACGACAACTAGGCAGCGTAACAGAGAGCAAGAGCGAGACCGACTCGACAAGGTCGCGGGCATCTGCTTATCTACAGAGCGTCACTATCTCTAAAGATCGGCAAAGAAGGTTCGAGCGCCGCGCGCTCGGGGCGGGAATGAACTGGCACTTTCGAGGACAAGCAAGCCGGAGAAAGGTTTCAACCGGAATCAGAATAAACGCGTATCTTCTAGACGTCCGTAACCGAACGTTGCTCTCTCGACCCTGCGGGCGACATAATCCCCCCTCCTAAAAGTGCATCGTCCCGAAGCAAAGCGAAAGGAAAACAGAAATGGCTAGAAACTTTACGGTGAAACAAAATAACCGTGCACTGTCACAATCTTAACGCACGCAGAATGACGTGAGTCAAAATAGGTGGACGACTTCGGGTCGTGGCTGGTGGCTTCCTGATCGTCGGGTTCCCTCGGGGAGCACCTTGTAGTTACAGATCCCGAAGGTGGCGAATGACCTTGTAGGGTCCAAAGTAGCTTTTTAACAGTTTCTCGCTGAGGCCGCGGCGGCGAATGAGCGTCCACACCCACACCCTTTCTCCGGGCTGTAACTCCACGTTGTGGCGACGAAGGTTGTACCGGACAGCGCCGACACGTTGCTGGTCCTTTATGCGAAGGCGGGCTAGCTGGCGTACCTCTTCTGTTTGTTGGGTGACCAGCTGGGCGTCTTCGGTACCGTCGTCCGTCGGGTCATGGGGTAGCATGGTGTCGAGCATCGTCGTCAACGTTCTGCCATTCACCAGCTGAAAAGGTGTAATCCCAGTTGTTTCTTTAACCGCCGTGTTGTACGCAGACGTGACGTAGGGCAACACCTCATCCCACGTCCTGTCTTCCACACCCACGTACATCGAGATCATGTCGGCGATGGGATTGTTTAGTCGTTCCGTCAGCCCGTTGGTCTGCGGGTTGTATGCCGTGGTCCGGCGGTGGTCGGTGAGGCTCAGGCGGAGTATCTCATGTGTCAGTTGCGCCATGAACGAGGAGCCTCGGTCCGTAATCAGGACTTGGGGAGCGCCGTGTCGGAGGACGATAGACTCAACAAAGAACTTGGCTGCTTCCAGGGCGGTTCCCGACGGGAGTGCTTTTGAATTGAATTGAATCGAATTTTGTTTGTCATATGAAATGTCGGAGAGGGAGGAGCAAAAGTTTGCCGAAGCTACCTGACGAGGCTCCATTCCCCTTTTTGGCGCTACAGCAGTCGCAGCAGCAATGTAGATGTCATGCATATGAAATTGAAGCTGAACATATTTTCACAAAAACTGTTTTGACATAAATTAAACACAAAAAAACACAAAATAAACACAAACTAAACACAAACCAAACACAAACTGGATTGATATGCCTTAAATCAACTCATAGGCGAATGCATAAAATATTGATCACCTGAGTCTGGAGAGTGTGAAGCAGTGGCCCCATATTTAACCCGAGAGCGTAAAAATGTACTTTTTTATTTCCTTTTTAAAGCTTCGCAATAAAAGAACAGCAATTCATAAAATCTAATACTTCTGAAAATTTGTTTAAAAATTTCGGAATCAAAAAGCTCAATTTCTGTGACCCGTTATTTGTGCGAATTCTCTCCTGAGAATTCGCACAAATGCGAATTCTCAGGAGAGAATTCGCATTTTGGACATATATCTAGCGACGAATACTGGCTGTTTTTATCTCTTTATAAATAATAGGGCTAATTTGAAGTTATATTTCTGCTGAATTGTAAAAACCTTGTGTTTCGTGAAAAAAGACCGGTGTGAGCGTGAAAATATAAACTGTCTATGCATAGAATCACTTTCTTTCGTAGTACAAGTAACCTGTTAAGATTCGTTGTTGCTGTTGTACCCCAGATAAGCAGACTGTAGTTTAGGTGAGAGTATAACAATGCGTCATATAATTGACGTTTTAACCAACATGAAAGAAGCACACTAAGCCAAAGTAATATGCCAATAGATTGGCAAAGTTTTGAGCAGAGGTGTTCAACATGGAGCGACCCAGTCAGACGTTCATCAAACCAGACACCAAGAAATTTATGTGAGCTTACATTTTCGATAATAGTTCCTTCAAATGTGATACTCATGTTATGACTAACGGGTTTATTTTTTGGCTTAAAAATAATATATTATGTATTACCAGTGTTAAGCTGAAGTTTATTAGACCGCAACCATAGTGATAAATTGTTTAGCCACTCATTCGACTAGAATTCTAGTTCCATCAAGTTCGAATGAGAAAAAAATACATTTGTATCGTCTGCGTACATGATAATGTCGGGTGTTTGTGGCAGATTAACAATGTCATTTATGTAGAGAAGAAATAACAGGGGACCTAAGATAGATCCCTGAGGTACACCATACTCAATAGTTCCAAGTCTGGACTGCATGCCGTTTATTACCGCATACTGTGACCGTTCCGTTAGATAACTTTAATTATCTCCAACGCCGTACATCTTATGCCGTATTTTGGCAATTTTCTTAAAGAATATCATGCTTGATCGAGTCAAAAGCTTTTCTAAAATCTAAAAAAATTGCAAGTGTAAAGATTTTATTTTCTATAATGCTGATTATCTTATATCTTACTTTCAATAACGCCATTTTGGTTGATTTGTCCTTTTGAAACCCATATTGCTGGTTTACGATAAGAATATTGCCTGTTAGGAAATTGATTTGTCTTGCGTTTATAAGTTGCTGTAATAATTTTGAGAACAACGGTAAAACCGATATTGGTCGATAATTATTTAGATCATTTGGTGCTCCCCCTTTATGCAACACGCCGACCCTAGCAATTTTCATTCTTTCTGGGAAAATGGCTTTGCTTAATACGGCGTTAAAATGTGAGCGAGAGGCGCAAAAATTAAATTAGACACCGCTTTAATCGATTCAGCTTTTATTTCATCCCCTCCAGCTGCGGTACTGTTAGCCAAAACATTTATCACAGCAAATATCTCCTCCTCATATGTAGCTGACAGAAAGATTTATGTAAATACATTTTTGCTTACGTAAGATTCCACTTCATCGTGGTCCATTGAGAATGGTGATGCACCAGAGGCTACAAAGTGGGAATTAAACTTATTTGCTAATGACTCACCAGAGAACAGGACACCGTCAATTGTTAATTGGTTCTGAAAACTATGTACATCTTTCGAGCTAAAGCTTGATACAGTATCCCAAAGCTCCTTCGGATTTCCTGGAATGCTCAAAAACTTATGCTTGCAATATTCCTGTCGCGCTTTCTTAATCTCACAATTAACTTTATTTCTCACCTTTTTATAATCTGCCAGAACATATTTGTCTCTGCTCTTAATGAATCTGTCGTTTAACTTGTTATGATCAGTAATTCGTTTATAGAGCGCTTGCGTTATCCAGGGCGTTATTGCCTTGACGAAAATGACGAAAATGCACCATTGCATTTAATTGCATTTAATAATCATTCCTTGCCTTCTTGTGCGTTCGTAATTTCAGCAACGGAAATGGTAAGTGGTAACAGTCGAGCAGCTTTTGTAAAAAGATAAAATATGCTTGCCTCGGGTTTTGTTCATGATATTGTCACGAAGGACAAGTGATGAGGCGGCGAATAACTGCTGAAACTAAACGTTTAATGGGGCGAACTTGTGCCCAAAAATAAAGAAGGAAACAGAAGATAACAATAGAGCGTCGCGGGCGTCGAAGTCGGCGTAAGCGCAGAGTCGAACGCTGGGGCGAGACTGAGTCCGGTTGGTTACGCGGAGCCCCTTTTTGTGCACGCGTGGGCTTCTGGAACATTCGGCCTGGAACATTCGGTGCGCAGAACATTCTAACCTAGAACGAGCAATACGGTTCTCGAAATCACCAGAAATCTAAATTGGAAGAATAAACAAAAGACGCGGCGCTGCCAGGGATCGAACCCTGGGCTTTCTGCGTGAAAGGCACGCGCGATAACCGTTAGGCCACGAGCGCGCTGCCTACTTAGTTAGCTGCGCTCGCGGCTAACAAATACACAACAAAAAGATAGCAGAGTCGCGAGCCACACTTCACAGTTCCCAGTTCACTCTTTGACGAGAGTCCAAAGTTCTATCGTTCGTAATACGGCTTGAGCCGGACGACGTGCACCACCTCGGGTCGTGGCTGGTGTCTTGCAGATGGGCGCGTTCCGTCGGGTAGAACTTCGTAGTTCAGATCGCCGAGGCGTCGGATGATTTTGTAGGGTCCGAAATAGCGCTTGAGAAGCTTCTCGCTGAGACCGCGGCGCCGAATCGGTGTCCACACCCATACCCGGTCCCCGGGTTGAAAATGGACGTCCCTGCGACGAAGATTATACCGGCGTGCATCGACTCGCTTTTGGTTTTGAATCTTGATTCTTGCCAGTTGACGAGCTTCCTCCGCGCGTTGAGAGATCAGTTGAGCGTCGTCGTTGCCATCGTCGGTTGGCACGTGAGGCAGCACGGCGTCCAGCATTGTGGTAACCGTCCGGCCATGTACCAGTGGGAACGGCGTCATTCCTGTGGTTTCTTGTACCGCTGTGTTGTACGCAAATGTAACGAACGGCAACACCTCGTCCCACGTCTTATGCTCCACGTCGACGTACATGGAGATCATGTCGGCGATGGTCTTATTGAGCCGCTCTGTTAGCCCGTTGGTCTGCGGGTGATAAGCGGTGGTTCGTCGATGGCTGGTGTGACTGAGCCGAAGTACCTCTTGAGTCAGCTGTGCCAGGAAAGATGACTCTCGATCTGTGATCAGCACTTCAGGTGCGCCGTGTCGAAGGAGAATGGACTCGACGAAAAACTTGGCGACTTCCACCGCTGTTCCCGATGGAAGGGCTTTCGTCTCGGCGTATCGTGTAAGATAATCGGTCGCGACGATAATCCACCGGTTCCCTTGCGTTGATGTTGGGAACGGCCCGAGCAAATCCATTCCGACCTGCTGGAAGGGCGTAGTCGGGGCAGATATCGGCTGCAAGAGTCCTGCTGGCTTTGTCGGAGGCTTCTTACGTCGTTGGCACTCATGGCACGACCGTGTGTACAGATGGACGGTTTTCGGGAGTCTTGGCCAGTAGTACTTCTCACGAATCCGGGCGAGCGTCCTGCTGTAGCCAAGGTGTCCAGCCGTCGGGTCGTCGTGGCATGCTTGAAAGATTTCTTCTCGCAGGCTGGCAGGCACAACCAGTAGCCAGGCAGGGTTGCTGGTTCCGAAGTTCTTCTTGAAGAGCACACCTCCCCGCAGAACGAAGCTTGACAAGTCTCGGGCCAGGACTTGCGGAACGGAACTTCCCTGACCTTCGAGGTGGTCGATCACGGCGCGAAGCTCCGGGTCGTCTCGTTGAAGTGCTCCCATGTCGGTATCTGTAACTGCTCCGAGAAAACGAGCGTCATCGTCGTCGTCGGTGCTGTCAGGTGGAGATTCGACTGGGGCCCTAGACAAGCAGTCGGCGTCATTATGCTTGCGGCCAGACTTGTGCACAATGGTTACGTCGAATTCTTGCAGTCGCAGACTCCAGCGAGCAAGGCGTCCTGACGGGTCCTTGAGGTTTTCGAGCCAGCAGAGGGCGTGGTGGTCTGTGACCACGCGGAACGGGATACCGTACAAGTACGGACGGAACTTGGTTATCGCTCAGATGACAGCAAGGCATTCTTTGTCGGTCGTTTAATAATTTTGTTCTGCCTTAGACAGCGCCCGGCTTGCGTAAGCAATTACTCTCGCTGCCCCTTCTTGTCGCTGAACGAGCACCGCACCGAGACCGGTATTGCTGGCGTCCGTGTGTATTTCTGTCTCCGCCGACTGATCAAAATGTCCGAGGATAGGGGGCGACTGCAGCCTTCGCTTGAGTTCGTCGAACGCTTGTTCTTGCTCTTCTCCCCACTGGAACTGCACGTCGTCCTTCGTCAGATTCGTCAGCGGTGAAGAAATCTGTGCAAAGTCACTGCACGAAACGTCTGTAGTAGGCGCACAGCCCAAGGAATCTACGGACGGCCTTCTTGTCCGATGGCTTGGGGAATTCGGTGACAGCGGACGTCTTTGAAGGATCAGGGCTTACACCCTGAGCACTCACGACGTGGCCCAAGAATTTCAGCTCTCCATAGGCGAACCGGCACTTCGAAGGCTTGAGTGTCAGCCCAGCAGATTTGAAGGCCCGTAGCACGGCTCGCAGTCGTCTGAGGTGCTCGTCGAATTCGGTTGCGAACACGACAACGTCGTCGAGGTAGACGAGACAGCTCTGCCATTTCAAGCCGGAAAGGACGGTGTCCATAACACGCTGGAAGGTTGCCGGCGCTGTGCACAGCCCGAACGGCATCACTTTAAATTCATACAGTCCGTCCGGTGTGACGAAGGCCGTCTTCTCACGATCTCGTTCGTCGACCTCAATCTGCCAGTACCCGCTCTTCAAGTCCATCGACGAAAAGTATCGGGCGTGGCGCAGCCGGTCCAGGGTGTCGTCGATGCGGGGCAGCGGATAGACGTCCTTCTTTGTTACTGCATTCAGCCGGCGGTAGTCCACGCAGAACCTCAGGGTTCCGTCTTTTTTCTTCACTAGGACTACTGGGGAAGCCCACGGACTGTTTGAGGGCTGGACAATGTCGTCATCAAGCATTTCCTGAACTTGCTTCTGGATAACTTCCCTTTCTTTCACGGAGACTCGGTACGGTGGCCGATGCACAGGGAGAGCGTCGTCATCAGTGATTATTCGATGTTTCGCAACCGTCGTTTGGCGCACCTTCGACGACGTGGAGAAGCACTCACTGAACTCGGCGAGAAGGTCACTGAGTTGCCGTCGTTGTGGGGCTGGGAGGGACGGGTCGATGTCGAGCTCTGACGGCGTGGTTCTCTTGTGCTGCGCCGGAGAAGCGTCTTCTGAGATCACGGCGATCGCGGCTGAGTCCGGAATTTCCTCGACGAAGCCCACAGCTGTACCCTTTGTAAGGTGCTGCGACTCTTGCCGGAAGTTGGTGACAAGGGCTACGGTACACCCGTCCTGGATCTCGATTACGCCTCTCGCAATGCCAATCCCTCGTCCAACGAGAAGTTGGACGCTTCCTTCCAACAGTGCTACACCGCAGGTGGCTTCTTCGGTCCCGACGGGTACAAAGACACTCGACAGCGGCGGCAGGTTTACATGGCTGGCAAGGACTCGGACTGTAGCTAACGTTGCTTTGGGATTTTCTGCCGATGGGACAGGCTTCCGAAGCGTCAGCTTGTTCTCCGCAAGGTCGATGATGGCGCCGTATTCGCACAAGAAGTCCATTCCGAGAATGACGTCCCTCGAACAGTCTTGCAGAATGACGAACTTCACAGGGCAGGTTTCGCCGTGGATCTCAACGCGCGCAGTGCACCTGCCGACAGGTGTGATGAGATGTCCGCCGGCGGTTCGTATCTGCGGTCCGTCCCACGACGTCGTAACTTTCCGAAGGCGGCGAGAGAGTCTCCCACTCAAAACGGAGTAGTCTGCTCCGGTGTCGACGAGTGCTGTCGCGTCGTGGCCGTCGATGATTACGTTGAGGTTATTCGACACTCTTGCAGAAACGTCGTTTCGGGGCGTTGCGGCGTTAGAGTGGGAGTGCTCCGACGATCTTGGAGGATCTTGGCGTCGGTCGTCTTCGGCAACTCCACCTCCAGGGGTTGCCGCGCCTAGTTTCCCCGGCGTGGAGCGAGGGGTGACAGGCTTTCACGTCGTGGTCGGTGCATCGGCGAAGCTGGACGTCGTGGCGAAGGCGACCGGAACTCTCGGCGGGACGCAGGCTCGGGGGACTGAGGTCGTCGCAGGTACTCGTCGATCTCCCGAGGGCGTTCGCCATACCGGGCGCAGCCCGAGTCGTCGGTATGGGCATCGGCGGTACACATGGTCAGCTTCCCCGCAGTGGTAACACAGCGGGCGTCGGTCGGCCGTCCTCCAGACGTCTGTCTTCCTCGGCGCAGGTTGCTCTGGGTGGACGTGCGCCTGATCTTCCTGTCGTCGGGGGTAGTGCGGCGTTAGGGCGTCTCTTCGGGGTGGCGCCATGGCTTGGCGGGGAGCTTGCGGCGGTCGGCGGGCCATGGCGGCGTAGCTCAACGTCGGTTCTTCTGGCGTCGTCAAGTTGATGGGAATTTCAGGTTGGACCGCCCGTTGCACTTCCTCGCGCACAGCCTCGGCGATGGAGAGTGTCGCTGGACGGCTTGCGGCTGGCAGCAACTGGCGGAGTTCCTCCCGGACGACCTCCCGGATAATTTCGCGGATGTCCGTACCAGGAGCGTTCTCGCCGCTAAGCAGCGCGGTTGCAGCGACACTTGGATGTCGCTGGTAGTGGGAAGCGCGCGCTTGGAGGGCGCGCTCGATGTTTGTCGCCTCGGTTACGAAGGCTTCGACGGTGCCCGGCGGGTTGCGCACGAGGCCTCCAAAGATGTCATCTCTCACCCCGCGCATGAGGACCCGCAGCTTCTTGTCGTCTGTGGCTCGTGGGTCGGCACGGGCGCTCAGGCGGAGGACATCTTCTACGAAGCTTGTGACGCTTTCGTTTGGGCCCTGCGTTCGAATTCGGAGGAGACCTTCTGCCTTCTCCCGTCGGTGTAGGGTGGCGAACGTCCGCTGCAACTCGGCCACACAGATGTCCCACGACGTAAGCGAAGCCTCGTGATTCTCAAACCAATGCCTCGCAGTACCCTCCAGCGAAAAGTAGAGGTTCTGGAGGCACTGCTCCGCAGTCCATCCGTTGTGGCGCGCCACACGCTCGTAGTGCTTGATCCAGTCTTCGACATCCTCGTGGATCTCGCCGTGGAAGGGACTCGGCGTACGAGGAGCGGCGGGCAGGTAGACGACGGCAGGAGCGGCGGGGGTCGGCGACTGGTTGGCCATCGTCGGCCTCGTTGGCTGCTTTGTCCTGGGCGGCAGAAGTCCGAATTCCGGGTGTAGGCCTTGGGTGCGACGACTGAACCTGATCTCGGTAGTGCCTTCGTTGGTTCTTCGTGGGCTTGGCGTCGGACTTGCACTGCGGGCCCTCGGAGGGGTACGCTGCAGGGACATGCGCTACCCCGCACCTCCACCAAAATGTCACGAAGGACAAGTGATGAGGCGGCGAATAACTGAAGAAACTAAACGTTTAATGGGGCGAACTTGTGCCCAAAAATAAAGAAGGAAACAGAAGATAACAATAGAGCGTCGCGGGCGTCGAAGTCGGCGTAAGCGCAGAGTCGAACGCTGGGGCGAGACTGAGTCCGGTTGGTTACGCGGAGCCCCTTTTGTGCACGCGTGGGCTTCTGGAACATTCGGCCTGGAACATTCGGCGCGCAGAACATTCTAACCTAGAACGAGCAACACGGTTCTCGAAATTACCAGAAATCTAAATTGGAAGAATAAATAAAAGACGCGGCGCTGCCAGGGATCGAACCCTGGGCTTTCTGCGTGGAAGGCACGCGCGATAACCGTTAGGCCACGAGCGCGCTGCCTACTTAGTTAGCTGCGCTCGCGGCAATATACATCATCCCAGTTTCTGTTTACATCAGTAGGCGAAATGAACTCTTTTTCTCGTTGTTGATAGGTCTATACAACATTTCAGTATTTGGACACTTTCTAGATGTTGAACATGGTATTACACAAAAAATAGTCAGGTGGTCACTTAGGTCACACGATAAAACACCAGAGATTATATTATTCACTTGTGAACTAATAACACATAGATCAATCAACGTTTCAGTTTCTTGTGTAATTCTTTTTGGTACATCAATTACATTTTTACAGTTGTAGGACTCAATGACATCAAGAAACTGTCGACACGCTGGGCTAGAAAAAAATAGATCGATATTCATATCTCCAATGACAACCATAGGCAAGTTTAGAAACGAAATTTAATCAATGAGGTCCTCCATATAAAGCAAAAAGTCAATAATTGAACCAGAAGGCGGGCGGTACACCAGGGCTATGACGGTGCCACAGCATTCTACAACGAGAGATTTGCAATGAGTGTTCAATTCCGATAGCTCAGGCATAGCGTCAAAGGCGATATTGTCCCGGAAATAAAGCGGTATTCCTCCCCCAATTTTGTTCTCTCGATACCTTCCTTTATATTTGTAGCCATAAAAATTAATCACGTCACTTCTAGAAGTTTACCAGGTTTATGTAAAAGCCAGCACATCAAACCTAAAATCCAGGGAGCCCAAGTACACACCAATTTCATCGTCTTGTTTCTCGTGCTTCTTGCATTTAAGTGAAATAAGGAAAGTTTGCCCTTAATTAGGGCCTGACAACCCCGCAAAAGCTCAACAAACGAATTGTTATCGTAGTATCGTTTCGTTTCCGCCGAGCTTGCCATAACGCAAAGAACAAAATAAGCCAATTTATGCTTTATGTGAAATCCCTCAGCATATTTTGTCCTGGGCATCTTCAGTATCAATTATGATAACTCGGTAACCTTGTCTTTTTCAAAAAAAAAACATTTATCCGTCTTTCTGCCAAGCGAACTGATAATCGTTTTCCTTCGCTCGAGTTCTGACCAACCAAAGAAGCGTGTTGTTTTGTGCAGTCAAGTTGTCAAAAAACGTACCTCTGATTCTGCCAATTTTAGCTTTAGTTTTTTTTCCGTCCATTGGTCCCTTTTCACTCGAGAAGCAAAACACACCATCACAGATGGAATTTTTCCCGGTTTAGCAGCCAGCCGTTTCACACTGTCTAAGTCATTGTCAGCTACCACATTCAGTTATAACTTTCTCGCAAGGTCATTTAGTTTGAGTAAAAAGTGCTCGTTCTCAGTTTGCGGCAGCCCATGAACCTCCATGTTTTGTCTCAGACTGTGCTGTTCAAGATTATTTGCCTCTGCTTTTAGCTTTTTGACTTCATTCTCACTGTTTGTGGCCTCTACAAGGTAGAGTCGTTTCTTTCTGGCATCTATTTTTTTTACTGTCTGCTCAACTCTTTCAGCAGGTCGTCATATTTGTCTGACATTTGCTGAATCGAGATCTCGATATTGTTTATGGTAGTTTTAACGGTCTTCAAAGTGTACAACTTTCCTGTTATCTCCACGATTCCAGATAGTATTCCATTATTCCTGAGTGGCTCCTTCAATACGTAACATTGAGGCACATCTTTGCTGACATCTGACCTTATCCTTGCTTCAGGCTTAAGCTCGCTGCACCTATTACATTCCCACGCCTTTTTTTCCGCATGACTTTTTTTGCCGTATTCACCCTCAGTCACACCGGAGCAAGATCCAATATGAAAACCACTGCCACCTCTTGAACACCTCGGGAATCTGCCGCCATCAGGGAGCGATTTATTACAGGAACGACATAACCTTTGGTAGCCATAGCCCTTCTCTCGTTTATACACGCAAGCAGACACTAGAAATCAACTAGAACTAAAACTAACTCAGCAGCAGCAGCAGCAATTTTCATTAGAAAGAAGATACACGTACCGACCTGCAAAAACGTAGAAACTTAGGTCAGATACCGATAGACCACTTTGCTGCTGCAGCTGCTGAGCACGTTTGACAGCAGCCTCCTGGGTGTTCTTCTTTTAACGGCGAAGAACTTTTGACGTGGCGGGTAGTCCGGCTTGTGGACCAATCACCGAACTGTTTCCTTGGACTAAGATACCGGCGTCCACTTGACGAAATCTCGCAGCGTGTTCTTGCTGCGTTGTCACAAACTGCAAAAACGTGGAAACTTAGGTCAGATAAGGTTGTTCAATGATAAGGTTGTTCAATAAAACAAATAAACCACTTTCTGTTTTTCACTTAAATGTCAGGTCGGCGAGAAATAAAAGTGATGAGCTTGATATCCTTCTTGATGATTTGAGATTTTCTTCTGATGTAAGCATGCTAAGCGAGACTTGGTACAATCAAGAATCTGATATTTTGCGCTTCGAGAATTATAAAATATTTTATTTGAATCGTACCTCTCGGCGCGGTGGTGGAATAGCTATGTACATAAAAAGATATTCAATGCAATTTCATAACAGATTATTCAGTAATGACTGATGATTATGAAGCTCTATGCGTGAAGTGCTGTAACATTATGTTTGCATTAATGTTTAGACCACCAAGTGGTGATTTATCTGCTTTTTTCGGTTCTATTGAAACTGTATTTCAATT
>JABSTQ010006531.1:0-74663 GCA_013358835.2 Ixodes persulcatus | reverse complement strand
ACCGCGCGATCCACTCGAGGGCCTGCCTCGCAAGCGCTACGCCGATTCAAAGAAAGTGACGTAGCGCGCTCCAGCCGATTTCCGCAAAGCTCGACCGAATTGGGCGGGACCCTTTCGCCGCTGTTTGGTGCGCTCCACAGAGCTCGCGCTGCCACAAATCTGCGAGCTGAAGATGGCCAACTTGATTTGAATCCGAGAGGTGAAGGCGCGTGCCGCAGACGAGCGGGGTTTGATCTCGCCAAATCTACCAGCTGAATTCACCATAAGACAAACCATGAGTCATTAAAGAAATATGCGAGCGTCTTTATCACCGAGAGAACGTGTATAATTTCGTATGTTTATTTCTCGTTATTTCCTTTTTGTGTTAAGTTAACAATTACACCAATGTGACGTGTTAACCTGATTTTGCATCTTGTTCTCTGTTGATTCCATATGGTGTGATCATGTTGTTATGAATGCATTCTACCAATCAACCTCCTCCTGTAATGCGTCCTTAAAAGAGCCTTTAAGGTAAATAATTAAATGAAATACTAGCATTACATGGCCGGATCTTAAGAACGCGCTGGCGCCCCTGGCCGAGAGCAACAGGCTATTAAGAGGGCAAGAATGTGCATTAGGGAAAGTCAGTACCTGTTGGGAGGGGAGAGGTCGGATACAGCGAATCTTCGACTGAAGTTTACTAACAGAAGAAACACATAAAATGTTAGATCTAAGAGCTATGTGACTGAGAGAAACGGCCAATTATCTAAAGATGTTCCATCCACTTGAAGCGATTCGAAATATGCCCCCTCAGAAGGTTAAGGAAGGAGCGCTGTCAATATTGCCTTCAAGACGCTCCAATATAAAGAACATCTTCGAGCCTCCCTCGTCGTTTAGTCACTCACAGCAGTCAAATAATGAGATGTCAAGCTTTGGGACAAATAATATATGCTACAATTTTCTTCCAGATTCCGAGGGCGACAATTCACTGACAATTTTTTTTTTTACCTGAGTCTTTATACAATGGACCTGTCGGCCTATGTATGCACTAGCAAAAAAAAATAAAGAAATCTTACACAACCTTTCTTGCCAGCCCTCTGCATCCGAGAGTAGTGCAGCACCCTGCACGCGCAGGCATAAAGTCAGTGCGCTAGAAAAAAAAAGAAGTTCTTGCTCCAGGCACCAAGCGTGAATGCCTCAATTTGATACACCACCTACATACGTTGTCATATGTTTCTTTTGACATAGCCCCCTCCCCCCCCCCCCCCCCCGTCTCGCAAGTTAACACGCCCCAGCTATTTATATATCGATCACCTTTTTGAGGCGCTTTAAGGTATGAAGGGGGCACAAGGTATCATCTCTAGTATAATCTTGGGATGCATCCAGGCAGCAAGACCGAGAAACACCGAGCTATATTCCGCGTCACTAATACCTTGCAGTACAGGCAAAGCTAATGGAGAGAGTGTATCTCGATCTGTTCAAAAACAAGGGCAAGGAGGAACGGGAAGTCCCAGCCCTTCTTTTCCTTTCCTCCTTTCCCTCCTCTTGAACTGGTTGACATACACCGTCTCCCCCGCAGCTTTGGCTTACTGCACGGTTTTAGTGAACAGGGTACAGTTCCAAGATCGGCAGTGCTAGTGCCCAGCTTTTGTCTACTAAGGGTTTGCTCCAATGCGTTAGCTAGGGTCAAAGTACGCTTTTCTGGGTTTTGTATGGTTTTCTGTGGCCCGCCACGTTATTGAGATAAGTGCCCGACATTAGCTAAAAATAGCGCATATCAGAAACACTACCCGCAGTGAAGCATAATTACGGCACTTGTTGTAAATTTAGGCCCAAATAGCAAGGGGAAAATCGAATGAACAGAGTGAAGCCTATTTCTGGATTTTCATCGGAAAGAGAGGCCCAAAAGAGCAATATGACAACCGAAGAAGCAGGCAGTTAAAGCCAACTCTTGTCCCTGTTTCACAATTTAGGCCGAAACACCCAGACTCTGGCCAAATGATACCGAGCTGGCTATACCTTGCCTTTTTTGAGCTTTCAGGGCTCTAAATTCTAAGGCAAAACGTTTTGACCCAGAAAGCGGTGGAACCTGGGCATGGACTCTCAGTTCCCGTCCTCTTTCCTCCAAAGTTTCTTAACAGCCCGTTCACCCCCCACTTGTCAAATGAGCCCTTGTTTAATCACCTGAAACCTAAAACTATCTGCTAACTCTTGCGGGTAAAATTTATTTACTAATATTCTTAAGTACGAAAAGAGAATATCCCCTTTAGTAAATTTTGAGCGACTCAAATCAAATCTGCTCTCAGCTTGTCTTAGAACCAACAAAGGTGTAAACCTGAAGTAAAACGCTACAGATGCAGAAACACTAGTAAAGCTTCAAAGGATCTTTCTTAATGAAACTCGACTCCGGCGCACTACTCGTAAGAAATCCTACATTTTATACAAAACCATCTGTTTCCGAACTTTCCTGCAAACGGAAAAAAAAAACGGTTAGACGTTTACATACATAAAAATACACTAGTGACGAATGCATTTTAGACCAAACTTACTTTTATTGTTCATAAATCTCTTGCAGAATCTAATTACTTACTTCCAATACAAAACACGCTTCACAGCATCAGTGCTTTACATAGAAATAACCTAGGTAGATGGAAACGTATTAATTGAAATGCCAACTTAATTCTGGAACTTACAATTCCGTATGCTCAAATAACCTCTTGAACCCTATTAATTTAACTGCATTTGATATTCAATAAAACCGAATTCAACGTCAAAACATCTGCACCACGGCCTCGGGTTAGAATCTTTCCGGAATTCAATCACTCTGAATTGTCCTCCATAAACAAATTATGCATAGTGGCAAAAAGAAAAACGTGTGGCTGAATCACCGAAGCCTAATTAAGTGGAGTACTTTTGAAGCCCACCAACCAACTACTACGCGTATTGTAATGGTCATAAATATTAGAATTGTCATCGATGAAAATATGTAACTTTAACATTCAGAAGGGTGAACAAGGAGTCAGAAAATAATTCTGTATAAAATGGTCACTAATGTCTTTACGGTTACTCCTAAATTGATGTGGTATATTTTTATGTTATGATCAGGACAGTGGAGAATAGTGTTGACAGTTATATTAGAGGTAATCTTTTAGTGTTTAATCTAATCATTTATAATATTCTGTTATTTTAATTACGCTCACTATCTTATGCTGTTCAAGCACTCTCGTGCATTTATTTCTGGAGAAGCTAATGGTCAAGTGCATAAACAGAAACCTTACACAGGGTTGTGCTATCAGGTGATTGTTTGATTGCAGGAATATCTCCGTCCTGCTAAGATCAGATATGACGCTGCCATGGATAAACACAAGACTTTTGTATCTGAAGATTCATTATTTTCTTATATTTGCTGGTGAGTACAGGGGCTGCAATAAAGTATTGTTAATACAGCCTGCACCTTTTGAATGTTGAGGATACGGCTTTCTGGATGTACTGCAAGTTTACAATGCATGTCCCAGTGGAATGTATACTGTACCTCTCGCAATATACCGTAATATCCCGAAACATACCCCACGCCCGAAAGATAGCCCACCCCAAACTTTCCCAGAATTCGCTATTAAAAAAAAAAAACGAAAGATAGCTTATTTTTAGCAATGCAGGCGCTGGTCAACGGTGACCTTGACAGAACGGTGTGATACTAAGCTATGACAGGAAATCAGCGACCTTTTACTAGAGAGTTTAGCAGATCGTTTTTTCGCCCCGATAACGGCACCCGATAATGATACGATGCATGCCCAAGGCCGTGGAGGGGAGAGGAGGTATCGTTATCGGGCGAAAAAACGATCTGCTAAAACTC
Organism: Ixodes persulcatus; assembly: GCA_013358835.2. Classification (NCBI taxonomy): domain Eukaryota; kingdom Metazoa; phylum Arthropoda; class Arachnida; order Ixodida; family Ixodidae; genus Ixodes; species Ixodes persulcatus. Next base: position 70,831 of record JABSTQ010006531.1, on the reverse strand, counting down.
TCTACTAACTGAGAAGGACAGTCGTCTTTGATACCCCGCAATCAGAAGTTTCGAACGCCACAAAAATAAAAAAATCAGCACATTTTTCTAACTTTTTTGATCACACACCGAAAGTTGGCCCGTTGCTTATTTTCGCCTGATTCGCTTTTTAGTTTAGGTGGAGTATCTCGGGTTATTACGGTATACAGGTTTATATTTGTTCAGATGTTTATGCTTGTACTTCACTGTACGTATATCATGCAGCTAAGCCCGTAACTACTTGTTTGAAAATATAGACTGCACAAAGTGCATTATAAAATATTTTAATTGTAACATCTCTGACCCTAGTTATTAAAACATTATTCTTGCAAATGCTAAGAAATGGGGCTTCTTTCCTTCCTCAGCCATCGGCTCCACTCTGCCATACGGCTCTGCAATTGGTCGGAGAAACGAAACCCTGAAGCAACCATGGCCTACATTTAACTGTCATCCCTCTGCTCGCTATTCCTTTCAAGATTTTGATGGGATACATTGCTGACCGGACGCACAACGTAACAAGAATCTTGCTGACACTTCAATCATTTGCAGTCCTATTCAACGGCCTTCTCTACTTTAGTGACTTTATGATCGAAACGCCGAACCAAAGGGGGAGGTATCATGCCCAGAAGGAAATGTAACGCTTTTGAACTCATTCTCAGCGTGCGTTCAACCCCCGGAGAAGAAGTGTTCGTCTTGTGTCCAACGTATACCACCGAATTCAGCGAAGTCGATGTGGCTACATTTTTGAGAACACCTCCACCATTTGCCACACTCTCTGGAATGGTACGTCTGGTTACCACAGCAGCACCTGTCAGTTCAAGTGTCCTTGCGCAGCGGGTTCGACAGATCAACGAGTTGTGTGGTTCTATGCCCGTGTTTCATGCGGTGGGGTCGTTGTGTTCGGGGGCTCTGGTTGTATCTCCGACGCCGGCGTTTCTGAGATACTGGGTGAAATGTGAGGGACTTCGGATGGCAGCGAGCGGGAGGGGCAATCGGCATGGGAGCCGCTGGTCCTATTGTGGGAGCCATAATTGATGAAGCCAACCGATGGAAGGGAGGACAATCAGGTTACCTCCCAAGCTACTTCTTCTTTGCACTGCTCATGATCCTGGACAGTGTCCTCCTCTGCTGCAATCCTACTCTTCGGATGACTAAGCTATCGGTCAACTTTTTCAAGGACATCTCTGTAGCGTTCATCAATGTCGAACTTGCCGTATTCGCCTTCTGGACATGCGCCATGGGAGCCTTTTTTGCATCTACATGACGTTCAACACGTGGTTTATGGAGGACATAGGGGCCTCTAAACTGATAATCGGGTTAATATCCGCAGTGAGTTCCATATGCATAGAACTTCCCTTTATTCTGCGTCCGGCTGGATTCTGAAAAAAAACGCGCTATTATCTCGTATATATTGACGTTCTTGATCTTCGGGGTGAGGTACATTGGCACTGCCTTCCTCTACAACCCGTGGTTCGCGCTGCTCGTCGAACCATCACCGGGGCGCACATCGCTTGTAGCCCCGCCATGACTGTGTTCGCTAAAGAGGTGGCGACTGAAGGTACCGCGGCGTCCGCTTGTGCGTTCTCAACATTTGCGACGAAGCCCTCGGTAAGTTCAACGCCCACTCAGGTATGCCATAGTCAGTAACAGCTTAAGGAACAAAGGGCGCTTAGCAGCCAATGAAATTACGGCATTAGCAGACTAGAATGACGAAGGACCAATCGCGAAGCCAGTAGCGTGCACATGATGGGCTTGACCACGGACCTAATAGGCTCCACCATGCACGGGTGCCTCAAAAGTCTCATCACCATATTGATGCGCATTATTAACACGAAGACAAACGTTGAAATACTACAAATATAATCATTCGCTAAATAGCCAAACATGTTTTAGACGTATACTGGCAATGCCTCCTATCAGGCACGTAGCCAGGATTTTGTTTCCGGGGAGGCCTGCCCATGACAAAATGCCGTATGAGGGGAAGGGGGGGGGGGAGAGGAGGTACCAGCAAAATTAAAAATTTCGGGGGGGGCCCGGGCCCCATGGGTCTCCCCCCTGGCTACGTGCCTGCCTCCTATATACCTTCAGTGCCAAGCAAAATGATAGCAAAACAATGAGCCGACGCTTTCGCCGCAAGTTCAACCTTTCGCCGCGAGGCGCGCAACTGAATCCAGGTCGTTTGTCGCAGCCCCTGTTTACTCGCTGTACACTATTGCACTGAAAACAAACGTATTTTATGAGTCGCCACTGGTCTCCCCCCTTCCCCTCATCCAAAAAAAAGAAAAAAAAGTTAAATTTCAGATTGCATTCATTTTAGTAGCTTGTATGTCATTTCAGCCTATCTCCACGGTGAGATCACGGAAACCATGTCGAACGGCGAAGACAAACGAGGTCAAGTTGGACGATGCAGACCCCGTCTAGTATGCCTGTATTTGAGAGCATTCCCAACTGCTCGATTCGGGTTACGTCATTTAAGTCCGCTTTCCCCTCGACATACGACAATGCAAGGCATGCTCATCTTTGAGACGTCTGCCCAGTAGGTGTCCTCCATTCAATTGCTTACGTTCTCCGTGGTTTGAGTTACTCCCTCTGGACAATCTAGGCAGACCCTGTTAACACAACGCCGTCACGCGGTCACCACGAGCGTTCGTGCAAACAGCCTCGGGAGGTCGTTCTGCCAAGTGCTGCAAGTATATAGGAGGCACTGATACACGCAAGAGGCGAAAGTATGCAGGCGAGCTGGTTAGAACACATCATAATCTAAACCCTGCGAGTTTACATTCATTCCACATTGCATCTACCTCAAACAGGTGGATATTTCGGTAGGCCCACCCACGTAGCAGTACCGCGAAACAAATTGTAAATAAATAAGCATTACACACAGAGTCGCTGTATAGTTCAATGGCCAAAATAGAGTCGGAAACAGTTGCTGAGCAGATATAAAAATAGCAATGAGACAACGAAAATTAGAGCATAAAACGCCTAAAATATTAACAATATTCTATAAAAAAAACGTATAAGAAAGCCTTACAAGGCAAGAAGTTACGTATTTGAACTGTAAACAAAGAAAGTATCTTCACCAAAAGGCGAATTAAAAATAAAATAAAAATTGAAAATTAGGTGAAGGTTACGGGTTTAAAGGAAGACAAAGACCGGCAAAAAGGAGGAGTGCAGGACAAAACATCCTTCCAACTGGTAGCTTGAACATTTATTGACGTTCCTCGATGACGCTGATCGCCTCAGCGACGCCCTGACTAAACAGAGAAGGGCAAGGAGATAAAGAAAGGGGATAAATGGAAAGAGACGTTTTCGGCGATTTTACCCGCGTGGAGATTTGGCTTTGGTGAACCTATGTGGGCTGCAGTTGTAGACGAAAATGCGAGACCTCGGTGTCAAAGAGCCTGTGAGAGGGGGAGCCAATGTAACCCGGGCCTTGTGGCCTCGAAAAGCCTCGATTATCTCCCGGCGATACCGAGACCTGTGACCTCCTAATGTGAGGATGCCATTGAGCTCTGGATCGTAACTTGTGCAGGCGTTGACATGCTGATCTATCGGGTGGAAGCTTTCAACGGATGGGTTGGATGACGCTTATTTCACCTCATTATCCTGCTCCCTCACGCAAAGGCGACGCTTTGCTGCAACTCCTTCGTGACTATATATTTCTTATCACTAAGTTTCCTCTTTTTTTTAATGGTAAACAATTATTAAAATACGTTTTTTTTTTATGAAATTGGCTTGGTAGGTAACTTTCAGAGTTTATATGCATTTACCGGAAACGCAGTATCCTATTTATGCCGCAAAGTTACTTTCTTTTTTTTTTTTTTTTTTGCGGAAAATATTTCCCTCGAATTCAGTGAAAATGTTCTTGTTCCAGGAAGGTCGCTTGGTAGCCTCGTCGGTGGGACGACATTCGCCGAATTTGGAGGCCGGTGGATGTTTTTCTACTCCGGTGTGTTCGCCGCGGGATGCGCTCTCCTGTGCTTCGTATCACACGTATTTGTGCAAAGGAGGACTTGGAGGCATGGAATCATAACACGTGAGTTCACTGCGGGTGTCCTCTCAGAGGGCTCAACTTTGCTTACTTAACTTAACTCATGTTTACCTACTTATCTTCCTGATCTGAAATATTTCCCTGGTCAATACGAATTTGTACCAATGAAAATCAATGGCGGACTCATGTTGTCTCCGGTGTATTCAATCACAAGCAGAGAGGGTTCACCTTATTTAATAAGAAAAAAGTCTTATGATTCGTCCAATCAACATATGGCAACTTATATGAATCATCTAATGCGCACTAAGGCGTACGTAAGGCATATATCAGTTCTTATTTGATCTTGTACGTTCCCGCACGTTTAGTGAACACATTTATAATATCTTTTATCTAGGGTAGGCACATCTTGATACGTATTTTATTACACTTAAAAAAAAACCTCATACAAAAAAAAAAAGCAGCGACCTACATTATTAAGGTTTCATAATACGTTGAATGCAGTTTTTAAGAGGATATAGCTGTTCTTGAGCCCTATGCAACTCCAGTGTCAACTTTTAGGTCTTTTTTCTCAGGAACCAGTGGTTTTACTTGGGAATGGCTTTATAAGAAAGATAATAATAAAAAAAAAACTATATTATTTTGGTGCTACATTTCCCGGTCTTAAAGTTTAAATTTTTTTACGGGAACATAAAATTACTTGGAAAAGCCTTTTTTCGTTCCGTTCTTCATGAACGTTTAAATATAAACCAGGGCTTAAATACCAATTCAGACCTCACAGCATTGAAGACCAGGTCTTTTTGAATATATCTCTAACAAGATCTGTTTTTCAGAGATTTGCATTGCGATAAACTTTTCCAAGTTAGTCAGTCGCCAATTGCCCGAACGCGTTTTTGGGAGGATTTCCGGTTCTTTGTTGGCGTTTTGGGTCACGAAAATGGGAGTGAAATATTTCACGTTTCAAGCGGTCCTTGCGTGAGGGCTAAGTTAGCAACTGCAGGCAGACAAAAACTACCTAAGCGTCAAAGCGTCGATACTGTCTTACCACTTCTTTCTCTTCGAAGTAGGAGAGGTGATTCGATCATGCGATTTCAAATATTCTGAAGTGATGTATTTAAAATGTTTACGTATTTAAAATGCGTAAGAAACATAGGATAGTTCGTAGATTTTGTTTTAATTTCGACATTCGCTTTGCATATCAAGTTGTGGAGGCTTTTTGCTTACGTAATAAAACAATCATTGCGAAAAGTTATTCAGTGAAGCTGAAAACAAAACAAGCTTTTTGGTAGTAGTAGGCATTACACGTTGATATTTGTAAGTTGTAAAAGTCTCGCGTTGACGATTCTTTGTTCGACCCCAACCAACACACTCTTCATTTAGTATTTTATGAAATAGAGGCAAATGTTTTAGACAAGAACCTGCGGACCTTTTATTTTGGTGTTCGTCGATTGCACTGTCTTGGCTGAGGTGAGTCCTCGGTCGGCTGTTACTGTTGGGTGGTGACGAAAACCTTACCGGACAACGCGTGGCGGAGAAAAGCTCACCGGAGAGAAGCTCACCGGTGAAATAATCACAGCGAAACCGACAAATTTTTCAGAAAAGCTAATTTAAGAAATATCTTATTCGTGACATTAGCATCGACCTGCACCGTTTTCGATATCAGAAACGCAAAAGATCGCAAGTGCCTGAAAGACGATGCCGATTTTCAGTCATAATATTTCACAAAACGAGCTTCTAAGATTCTGTTGCGCACTAGATGGTCAACCGCACCCGGGAATTGGACATTTCACCGAACGACGTTTCACAGAATGCGTCATAGGTTTCAGCCAATAAAATTTCAAAATTTATAGTTTCTTTGAAATTATTGAATCTTGCAATTATGAAGTTATTTCTCATTGTCCTCTCGTACGACATACACTTGGATGGCACGACGCATGACACGCCTGGGTGTACCCAAGCGGAAAAATTCGGGGTTCCAGCCCCTCCCCTCCACCCGCCCCGATCCCTTTTTTTTTTTTTTGGTCAGCAATGTTTTTTTTTTTTTTTGCTATTAGGATTCTTTTTTAAAAATACCGGATAATTGTTGTAATTAGGCGTTTTGGTACGGGAAAACCATTTTTGGATGAAACGGCGTTGATGAAATGACACTACGCGTTTTCAGTTTTTTTTCTTTACTTCGGGGTTATTTTCTCGATTATTGCTTTGCTCGACGACAACTCAAGCGCAGCTTTGTACCTCCCGCTCCCTTTTTTTTTCTCTTCCTAAAGAAAAACCGACAAAACACAAAGAAGTTCCAAACTCCCCAGAATGCCATACAACGACGCCTAACCCAGCCACAAGCCAGTGGATCCCCTCTAATTCTCCTTGGGAGTAGCGTTATCCCCAGCGCAAAGAGGAAGCCGGCCCGAAACAAGCCAGCAACTGAATATAAGCACATTTTTGCTGAAATTTGGACTATATCCATCGGTGCATCGATCTTATGTTTTTGAACTGGAATCGGTCATATTATGCGAGAAAAACACTGCGGAGGTGGCCGCGCTAAATGGTTTAAAGCTTTACTGACGCCCAAACATTCCACTTTATTTCAGCTTCGCTTGACATAGAATTGGCTCATTTCGACAAAAAAAAAGAAAGCTCTTTACCTATGATCTCGTAAAAAAGATAATGACATGACCCAAAGAACGCCCAGCGCCCCTTGACGCTGTTACTTGTTGCAACAACGTTTACTTATTTAAATGATTTGCAGTGGCGGCGTCTCGTCCGTGGGAACAAAACAAAACATCAACAAATGCTATGCTCGCTAAAAGATGCTGTGGCCTTAGTGGTAATTCAGTTCTGCGAAGTGAATAATCGGAACACGTAATTATGAAAAACATTTTTTGAAGCTTTCTTTTTTTCTAGGCATAGTTTTGCGACAATAGAGCTACCTTTTGATCAGTACGTATATAAGACGCAACACTATCTAAACTTATGGTAATTGATTTTTCGGCGTTAAGGCAGTGCAACATATAGTTCTGTTTCCATGCCATTAAGAATTGGCACACCGAATTAGAAATCAGGGTTACCGTTGAAATAAAACAAAACTCGGTTGTCCGGAAAATAAAAAGCTAGGAATCTAATAGCTGCTGATTTTATCGTGAACTAATTGATTTTTTTTTTTGCCGCACGGATATTAGATATTTTCGAAGTGAGTAGCTTCATTTTTCGAAGCACTTCTTCGCGGGATTGAAAACTAGGCTCTGAGGGTTCTCTATTTAGGATGCAACGCAATTTCGACTTGCGGTAGATAATTTCGCAACTCTATGACACAACACCATGAAAGAAATGTATGACATATTTCGTTTTTGTGATGGCGATATCAACAAAATACATTCCATTTGAAAATCGTATTTATGAAAAATTTCGGAACACGAAATATCCGAAGAACCGAGGCAAATATGTATCCGAAGTAGAACCGGGCAGCGAAATGAAGTGTTAACTAACCCCGGTTTTTCCGTCCTAATCCGGTAACAATGGGACAAAGGGCCCCCTTTGCGATGACCTTGGAGGTCCGCACCCCTACCGGATATCCTCTTTTTCAACTAAAAAATAAAAGACGTTTACATCACCCTGTAACGCCGAATTGGAGCGCAGCTCTTGAGGACGAGGAGGGGGAGGGTACTGAGGGGAGGGTATACCCCTCTTCCTCCTCTCTCCCCCTCCTCCGCTCTCCCTCCTCGTCCCTCCTCCACCTCGCCGCGCGGTGCATTATGGCACATTTCCCATAATGCACCGCGCGGTTACGCCGACGACGACTGCCATGCCGAGGGCGACGGCGACGCCGCTCAAGCCGGAAACGGGCGCCTATACTCCGTTTCATACATAGCGTGCAACGCTGGGAAAGGTACGGAAGTAGTGCGCATGAAAACACACAAAAAAAAGTGTTACTCCGCGCGTTTCGTGGACGAGCGGTACGAGGCGCTGCTCTGGCGATCGCGACGTCTCGGTGGCGGTGGTTCGAATCCACAAAACGCGCAGACATATTGAAATCTACATTGAGATCCCACCGGGTCGCGAAAATTAGAACCCGCGAATTATTCCGAAATTTCAGCTTTGACCTAAATCGCGAAATATTGAGCCCGCGCGAAAAATAAGTCGTTTACAGTATGTGCGACGCGAAGACGGCATGCATAATTCATATAGCACGATCCGTACCTGCCCTGTCTTCAGAATTCTTTGATGGCTCGCAGATACCTTCAACGCCAGGCAATGATGTCGCTGCGCTCGATAAGCGCCAGTTTTCCGTTTCCTCTTCTCAAAAGTGAAGCCGATGTCTTTTAGCAACCTCCACAAAGTCGTCTTCGACAGCAGGCAGCTCGTCGTCTTCGTTGACAGCCTCCAGTATGCTATCAAGAGTAGGAATCTCCCTCTCAGAGTACTTCCGATGCACCTTCAGGCGAATGGCGTTGAGTGTGAACTCGTCATGCTTGACGGTTCGCGAGCTCGAAACCTTCACGTTGCGAGGTCTTCGCTTCGGGGACGCCACCTTGCCAGATAGACACTGCGCCTTGTACTTCGCGACAGTACGGGCGCACACTCCGGTGTCGTTACTGACCTTCTCCAGGATTTCACGAACCGACATCTCCGGGAATCGCGTTCTTGTACTCGCGTACACGTTGGCGATCACCTGCTAGCAGTTTTTTCGAGATCTTCGCACAACGAATCTTCGAAAATATCCGAGCAGGAGAGGTACTTGAGCTTGCTGCGTTAGACGCCATCTTCTCCAAACCGGCGAGGCAGGGGCAGACGCTGATACACTCTAAAAAAAAGGGTGTCATGGGGTACACCCATAGGGGGTGTAAGCGCTTGTCACATATACTACACCCTTTGGGGGAACACATGCACACCCCAAATATGGGAGTATGCTGTACACCCGCTGGTGAGGTGCACATGTACACCTTTCTCTATAGAAATCTCACTCGAAGGGAACACAGGTGCACCCCATTCAATGGTGTACGGCTACACCTCTTTCTACACCCAATGAAATGAAAGGGAACACAGATGCACTCTGTTTGAAGGTGTACCATTTCACCGCTTCATACACTCGCCTCACTCAAAAGGAACACAGATGCACCCCGCTCAATAGTGTACCATTACTCCCCTTTCTGCACCTACTGCTCTCAAAGGGAACAAAGGAGCACCCCGTTCAATAGTGGACTGTTGCACCTCTTTCTACACCCACTGAATTCGAAGAGAACACAGGGGCACCCGATTCAAAGGTGCATGGTCACATCACTTTATGCACCAGCTTCATAACTAACTTCATAAACCTATTTAAGACATCAAGGAAACCCTTAAAAGATGCATGCGCCCCGGTGATAGCAAAAAGACAGGTAAACGGACACACGGGATTGTTTTCAAATTTCATAGAAGTTTATTAGACAGCTCGTTCCGTAAACAAGTACAAACTTGCAAGTAATCCGTGATATGCTAAGAGGTACGAAGAAGTTGTTACACAACTGAAAAGATCACTAAGCGAACAAGAAACGGAAGTGAGTCTTAGGCAGTGTCTACTCTCCAAGCAGCCGGCAGAGTTATTTCCACAAAATTCCACCAGCAGTCGCCATTCATTCATCGAACGAAGTTTCATCGACAGCTGTACCCGCGAAGTGACGTGTACGGGGGGGGGGGGGGGGTGCAGGATGGTTAACATTTTCGTAATGAGCCGCCGCAGACTGTCGCCACACGAAGCGGCGTGAACGGGTGGGCTGAGTCGGTGAGCACGCGCCTCAGAGATACACGGGCGACAAAATGTCCTTACAGCGTGCATTTCGCGTAACGAGTGACGATAAAACGTTAGTGTCGATGAAACGTGTCTACAGAACGTGTATCAACGAAAACGTGTTTTCACAGAACGCCAGGAGATTAAGAAAGTCAGTATTCTACCTGCAGTTGTCACATGATTGTAGTCAGCTAATGGCAGGGGACTGCCGATAGAATTTCGGGGAAATTATTCTCCCGGATGCTAGAAAATAGACACTGCCTAATTCTAGAGGTAATCCGGAACGGAACGGTCAATTGTTGCAAAGGGGTAGGTGGCAGAGCACTTACGATGAAAATACCGGACTCGAAATATGTAATCCGAAATATATGTCGACACGGGTACAGCAGCACAACACGAACACAAAAACGAAAGGAAAGTGGTCCGCGAAGATTCAACACGATGTGGCAGAAGCAGTAATTTTCCGAACCGAACACAAAACGCATCACATGAATTCCTTGGGCTTTTTTGAAGAAATCACTTGCTGCCGATATACGCGTAGGACATTTGAAACGCATGGAGATCTTGGTACACTCGAATACGTTGTCGCGGACGAAATCTACGGCAGCCCCGCTGGTCGCAGCACACCCCACAAGAAACTTGGCCGAGAAGCAGACATTCCGAGGTCGGGAAAAGCTACTACGTCATTCGTGTAACCTTTACCACATGATCACGCTCCTGCCGTCACCCGCGCCCTTGCAGACAGCGGAGTCGAGGGATGAAAAAGCCTCCGGTTCATTGGTCCGGCTACGGCGCACCTTCTTCCATTCTTTCAGCTTAGGGAGAGAAAGAAAAAGAAAATAGCAGCTCCTTCAAGGCCAAAAGGGGGCGCCCTCGCAAAGGCTTATCTCAGGGGCAACCCAACAATGAACACAACGACAGGATTTGCCACTTATATCCTCTTGAAAGTTCGACCGAAAGTTAATAGTGCAGTGGATGCTACCCGTGGCCTTGGTCTTCAGGCTGGTGCCGTGCTCTGCCTTATCTCTAGCTTGGAGACTGTAGTCAAGTGATCCTACCCGTAGACCCGATTGGCCTAAAACAAGCATAGCGTCTACTCTACTGTCAATACCGAGTGTACAGGATAGCTTCATACTTCCTAAGAAACTGCCCAACCCAAAAAGTGACCCCCAAGAGGGAATCCAAGCACAAGCTGATCGGGTCGCGTGGCTAGCTTGGGGTGCACTGATACACCTAGAGGTTTTAAGGGAGAGGAGGATGCTCATTGTTGGTGTACAAGTACACTGGCTGGGTAACGCAGGGTGCATCTTTCAGAAAAAGGGTGCAGTGCGCGCCCGATGCACCCGACTACACCCTTTTTTTCTTAGAGTGTAGCCGCACAACCCAAAACCCGAAGCGGCTGCCGCACGGACAAAAACGGAAAACAATTTAAAGTAGTTTACATTATCTGTTCCTTTTTATTGAAAAAAATCTGTGTTCCGTCGAAATCATAACGCCATTATCAGTTACTAGCTCCGAAAATGCACATTTTTCGACTTTTTTGTTTTTTTGGAGGGGCCCCACTATTCTGTGGAGTGAACGTAGGCGCGGTCGGCAGTGCAAACCGGCGCGCTAGCTTTGACTGCGTTGCACGCTATGTTTGAAACGGAGTATAAGAGCTGCGCTCTCAAAACAACAAAAACAAAGCTAATTTCACAGCTCGCTGGGTGGGGGGGGGGGGGGGGGGAGGGGCTTTATGGTTAAGCCGTCCGCTGATAACCGCAACAAAATCACGAGCTTTTTCTTTATTTTTACTTGAAAATAGCACTATATCGCGGAAGAAGATGAGTGGAAAGGCTCCTCCTTAGTGGCACCTGGATTCTGGAAAAGTTATTATCGCAGATGAAATTCTACTGCGATATCCTCTGAAGGAGAAATGGACCTTTTGGCGAATATGTGCTGCCACCCAGACACGCGACTGGGTTTGAGACCAAGTGTCTAGAAAACAACGTGCGCTCAAGGCCTCTCCCACCCGTTCGACATCCAAAACGTCAGCCACATCCTGTTCGCCATTGGCCCGCTGTGACCTAAATACGACTCCCCCAAACTCGCCTTTGTTCCCTTCCTGGGTTATCTTCCCCGAAGTCGACACAAAGAAGCCATCTTTCCTCTCTGCTCCGCCAGAAGGAAGAGAGAGAGGGTATAGAAGTTAGAACCATTTATTCAAGAACCGATGTTTCTACAAAAGGTCCATTTCTTAACTATGCTTTAAGGCATTTCGCGTCTTTTCAGGTACTGAAGAACACTCCTTTCTAATTTCCCCGCTACAATTAAGGGGAAATAAAAGTCACGTGACCTTAAGTCACGGGGTCAAGTCGTGGTGTAAGGTGATAGCATGACAACACGTGACATAAGCTCAGTGGTGCCAAATATCCCGCTAAATTTATCGGGGAAATTTTGATTGACGCCAGGACTCGTATTGTCAACTTTGTTGCTAAATTTAGCACGACACTACTGAAATCTCAACTTGAAGTTTCTTTCTACTGGTCTTGTCAAGCAGGGGAAGCGGGTAGGAGGGTCCATTGGTGACGGTGAAGTCTTGAGGGATGACACTAAGAGACTATAGCCCGTTGCAGGTTAAGAACAAAAGGAAAAGCTTCTCCCTTGATACCTTTCATCTTTCTGCTTTACCAGAGCCAACGCTGGAGAGGACGCGAGACGAGGCGAGGAGAAAGGTGCCTCCTCCTGGAGTTCGCTCTGGTTAGTGGAAAGGATGGAGGGCTTCGTGGGAGGAGCGACCGACAGCCAGGCCTGGGTGCTTCGACAAATGGCCCGAACCAGGACTCGGGTGGCAAGTAGCCGGCAGACAGCCACCCTTTGGACAATGCCAGAGACTCCAGAAGACAGCGGAGGAATGAAGCGGTGTCCTCCGAGCATCCAGCGGCGGGCAGCAATGACCGTCCGTATTCCAGGACTAATTATGCCTATCAAATGATCAGATCTACAGTACCCTGTTTTCTAAATTGGTGTAGCGAATTTAACATGAACATGCTGAGTTCGACTCGAAAAGAAATGCGTTCTGTTTTTGTTAAAGGTTTTCCTATAGATGTCTCTGCATGCTATGTGCCTAAAGGGATTATACAATATGGCTTATTTTCTCTTTTCTGTTTTTGATTCTAATATTTTATTTGTTGGTAATGCTTGTAGTGATGTTATATATATTGTGCCTGTATGTGTCTATATCGTCTGCTGCTGTATGGGGGGGGGGGGGGGGGGAGCTTTTCAAGCAGAATTGGGTTACTTCTTTCCTTGCTTCCCATGTCCAAGTGTCGAGAAACAAAGAATCTGAGTTTGAGTGCTTGGGAGTCACGGACCGAACCGGAACTGGACTACAAGGTCGCATGACAACCAGACGGCAGCAGAGAAGAATCGAAGACAATGACTTCGCGGTCGCGAGTTGTTGGCGACCACCAGAACCTCCGTTTGGTCTGAGGAACCAGAGGAAAACAACACTTCAGCAGCCCGCATACTGATGGTCTTACAGGATCCATCTCCGTTCATGTCCTGCTTTGTCGCAACTTCAATGGATTGTGCACCACTAAAACCCCTATCAGGCGGGCTAATTTAGTGTACTTCAACCAAGTGGATTTAAGTTAACCCAGCGTCGTCTAACACCTAAAATGTCTGAGAAATTTTTATTATTTTTAAATGAAGACATGCTACAAGACCACGTTGCGTTAAGTGAGAATATTTAGGCCAATTTTATGATTCTGACCGATCCTCACAAGGTCAGATAAAGAAAAAGAAGGTAAGGAACAAGAAGCAAGCTCACTTGCAGCCGAGTGTGTTCTTCGGGAAGAAGCCGTGTGGTACACTACACAAATGACACTGAAGGCGAAGTGCACCCCGTTGAAGTGCACTAAAGTAACCCGTCTGACCGGGGTATAAGGTGCCACTACTGACACAACACTTTTAACTCAGCCAGACTGAACGGAGCCCGAGAAATCGTTCTAAATATCCCTGTTTTCTTGATATTTTTCTTCGTAAATAGTTTTTTTAATAAAAATATTTCATTTTCTAGACATCATATCTCTTATTTCATAGCATCATTAATTCTAAACATTTCCTTAAAGTGCGAAAGAGCCTATCAAAGATCTTCGTCCTCCTCCCCCAATACGGACTCCTGCTCGCTTTTTGAGGGCGTAAAAGGAGAAGGCACAAAAAAAAAGTGAGATGTCGCGTGTTGAATTGTTAAGGGCATTCATCCAACTAGTTTTTTGAGACCATTGCAAGCGCACAACACCCCTGAAGTGGATATATAAAATTCCAAAGTACGGAAGCGTTAAAAACAAGGCATCGGCTGTCTTGTTTTTTTCCTTTTTCTTACTCTAAATAGGGCGACACCTGGCGAGTGTGCTGAGTAACGCTATAAATCAAAGTCAGTTGACAAGCTCCCGAGAGCGTATGGCGCCGTTTTGTGGCGCGTTCGCTCGGTGGCGCTCGCTGGACTGTCAGCCCGCGTTATGGACAAAAGCGGCGTAACCGGTGGAACGTTGAATGCACATTACCTGGGCTGGAAAGAAATTTCATCGTTGTTTTTTTCTGTTTTTTTTTTACAGTAAACATAACGCTATCGGTAAAGTCGGTGCAATAAGAAAGCCGTTTGGAAAAGTTCCTCCTTGGATGCCTCCTTCGATGCCTTCTGCGACGCTGGTGGTGCTTGGAACGCAATCCGCCCGACATGATCGCGGACAGGCAACAGAGAAAGACCGATTTCGAACCGCTGCTTTTTTGCGGAGCTTGTCAAATGAGTGATCTAAAAACGTCGGTGCTGGGGGCGTTGAGAGGAATGGGACTCACTGAGAGCTTGGTTACGGCTCGGCAGTGTTGCTTCTTTCGGTGCCGGATAACCTCTCAGACTTTGAGAAAGCAATTGATTTTTTCCACTAACGAGCGCCGCGGTCGGAGTTCTCTTCGAACACGAAATGAAGGGCAGCCCAAAATTACCTCGGCCCGTAAGAATACACTGACTTCGTCACCTTTAAAGCCCCATAATACTTCTTACGCATACCGTATACCATGACTGCAACGGAAGAATGACTAGAAACCCGCACGAGACAAGACGTGGAACCAACTCAACCCACACAACGAGGCAAGAGACACAGACCAACGGCGCTGCACAGACCAAGCAGCCGAAGTATCCGCCCTCTGTCGAGTCCACGACTCCGAAGCCAACCGTCGCGCCGCAGCCGTAGCCACAGCCGTTGAAGCCGTTTTTGAAAGTTTTCGAAGTTCGTAATAATTTTAAAAGTTTACTCTGTACAACAAAGTTATTTATTAATATTATATGTCTGACAAATGTTCAGGATAAGTGGCACTGTTGCGCCTACTAACGGCCAGTAGAGTCCCTAACTCCTGGGCCGCGAAACGGCTTGAGTGGCTACTCTTTACGTAGTACTATATTTCTCTATGGACCAGCGGCGTAGCGGAGTAACACAAAAGTGCAGGCGAGATCGCGTGACCTATGCCGGCGTGTGATTGGCTCCGGCCACACGTAGCTTTGGCTTCGCTCGGACGGAAGCTGAAACAAAGTAGAGCAAAATGTTAAATACGAAACTAAGCGTCCAATGGTTCCAAACGAATTCAGCAAACATGCAACCTTCTAGAAAGGGAGCACAGGTCGACCGGGCGACTTTAGCCTAGTTCGTTGACGTGCTGTATTGCTGAGCGTGTGGTTGTTGGTTCCAATCGCAGTAAACACAATCTTTTTCTTACCTTTTTGTATTAGTTTTTATTATTTTAAATATTTTTCTCACCTTTTTGTTTTACTCTTTATTTTTTAATATTTTCTATGATTTTGTAGTCGTTGGCACCGTGCTTTAGGGCAACAATCACGCAGAAGGTGAAAATAAAAAGTGCGAGCCCAAGTTTGAATTGTTGCAATGCAAAAACCGTGACCCTCTTGTTTTTCCGGGATATTTCACTCCCTCCGTGCTAATAGATGGGTCAGTGTAGTAGGCAAGCAGCGCAAGTCGTTTCAATGAAGAAAACAATGTAATAATAATGAGCATATTGCGAGCAAAATGGGAAAATGTGTAAGGGGTAAAACTGACACAGTGATGCCGCCAAAGTTTTTCTGAAAGCGGCCATCTTCACCCACTATTGAAACAAGAATACCGCCTATTTAAGGCAGTAATTAAGCTGAGCTCATAGCGCGCTAGGAATTACGCACACCTCTTAATTTTCTGACTTCCGGAAAGCAGTATGTAATTTAGTTCTGGTGATCCGTGCTATTCCCCGCGTGCCGCTTAGTTTTACTTATAGACCCCTTTCGAAATTCCCGTGCCGATTATTAGAAGGTCGGAACTCCTGCACAATGGCGGAACAACACACATCGTGACACGTGCAAGTCATTCCATAAGATATCGAACGTCAGAGCGCAGTCAGTGCAAGGAGTCGACGAGCTAATCAAACAGCGTCGAAAGTGCAACGTCACTGCGCTCATTGCCTTTTTTTGTGGGTCTGTTTTTTCTTCTGCTTCAACCAAACGCATAAAGTGCGCCGTGACGTTGCGGCTTTAGTCCGCCATTGTGCAGGGATTCCACAGCTGCCAACAGAGGGCAGTATTTCGAAAGGGGTCTATACAGGTTGCGCTCCGCAGTTTTTACTTTTTTTATTAGGCCTAAACACGTTTTTATTCCTGCGGTTCAAGTACAGCGCGAATAATTAAACTAGCTTTCAGAAATGGTATCGTTTGGCGTTGTAACATTTATTTTTCTTAGCGTCAAGGCGCCACATTCACAAACCCGGCAGTGTAAACATCCCCAACGCATTGCTGTTTCTCGATTTCTTGCTTAAAAAAAAAAAAGTTTTTATATTCGTCTTTCTTTCGTACGATATGTCGTATAACATAAGCTATCAAAGAGACAGATATTGTATGGCTATGTAAACATTTGAAATATTTCTGTTAGGTGATCGTAACTACCACAGAAAACAGTCGATTCCTGCCTGAAACATCATATTTTCACACTCAATTTCACACTCTCGTAGCGTCATAAGCAATAAACACATTTCTTACTTTTCTAGTTTCTGATAAGTAATGTTTATTATTGTTTTTGTAACTCAAGGCGCGTGCTCAATCAAGCCACATGTTTTTTTTTTTCATTTTTAGGCTCCGCTATATCGTTTTTAATTTTTATCAGAGCCAAACACGTGCCTATTCCGCTGGACCTTAAGTATAGTACATCAAATTAAACTAGCTTTCTAAAAAAAGTATCGTTCGATCAGCGTTGTAAAATTTATTTTCCGTGGCAGGCGGTCAGATTCTTAAATCCTGAACTGCAAATGTTCCTCACAGCATTGTTTTTTCTCGCGTTTTCGCAATAAAACACGTCAGCCTTGCCATGCTGGGATCAAATACGCCAGCGTCGGCAGTCATTTAGGAAGGATTGATCAACGCAAACATTTCCACTCGCTCTTCATGAATTGCCGCAGTTAGTCAAAATCTCAATGACTTGACTGCATAGTGCAAAAGGCAAAAAAAAAAAACAATAAACAAAGCGATACCAGTTAGTAAACGGAACTTCCATGACGGGGCTCGATAGCTTGAACAGCAAATCGCCGATGTCGGCCAATCACTGAACTTCCATGAAAATACTGACCGTCAAAGACTGCAAAATACCGATGCCAGCCAGTTACTGAATTCCATGGAAAGACTGGCCAGCAAAGACAGCAAAACCCGATGCCGGCCAGTCACTGCAACTTCTACGGCTGAACTGGCCAGTGCGCAAGACGAAACCCCAACGCCGGCCGGGGCCGGTAGCTCAACGGCACCAATGGCCGAGCACACTTGTTTTTTTACATGTTTTTTTCTTAATAGAACTGCTGATTGCCGGAGCTGTAACTAGAATATCATTTTCTTTCCTGGCAATGTGGCTCACTGTTGACCGTATGTGTTGGCCTATTTATTGCACAAATAAAGAATATAGATGAAATTTTGTTCTGTAAATGCACCTTGAACCACAATTTTCGGTGGTGTATGTTATTATTTTATTATAAAAGCCAGAGCCAGTAGTTTAAGTGATCACCACTACCTCTGGCCTTGTTGTCTTTTCATATTAAATTTACTAATGGTACATACCTTAAAAGGGTAGTGAAACGAAATTACAGCGCTCCTTTTGTTTCTTGAATGTGTTGCATGTTGCACACTAACCTCAAAAACACCAGTCTTCCGTTGAAAGGCACAAGAAGACTAATTTTAAAGCTAAATAAACTATCTTTCAATGTGCACCTGGTGGATGCATGCGGAGCCTATTTGGGAGGTAATCTAGCAACGTAGGGGAACTTGCTACGTAGTCGTGACGTAGCAGATTCCCTCGGAGCAGCGCCACTCTTTGGCATTTCAACATTTTCCTTCTTAGCTTTCCTCCTCAACTCACAAATCACGCATTAAACAAAACAGTCCAAGAAGACGAAAAGGGTGGACTCCCCTCTTTCTCTGACCCTCGTCTGTGCACCCGGATACAGCCATTCTCCCCCTAGAACATTAGCCAGTCGCTCAAAACTCGGACAAAAGTTGCTTTCTCCACCCCGTTCAGCCCTAAGCTGACAGTGCTGTTAAAGCTACGTGCTCCTTGGGCCAGCCACACGCTCGTCACCCCACGGGTACTTCGAACGGCTCGGTTGTAACGCGTTGACGCTATTGACACCACCACAACGCTGACAACGCCACCAAGGGCAAAGCTCATAACCCCGCCAGCCTTGCTACGTCACGAATGTGGGGAATCGTTTCTTTCTGTTTTTGTTTGCGCCGGATATCCCATGACGCATCGCGCTCTCCGTTCGCTTCTCTTCGAGCGGTTGCTCGAGTGCACCGTTTATAACGAAAAATATAGCCAATCGTTCAAAATACAAACGTGCGATTATACTTCACGGTTATTATCCGTCATGCTTGACTCATTTCCGAACGAAATTTGAATATTTCAATTTTTGTTTCCGTACCCCTTTAACACTCACTCTGTTTGCAGATGCGTCTTGACAAAATATGCATTTGAGATGTAATCATATTTATGTAAGCTTTTCTGTGTAATGACTCATAGCTGCCCGTTTTGCTCCAACAATAAACATGAATTATGTTGCTCTAGGCCTGCACAGCAGCACATAATGTTCATGTTTATTTCTTCAGGCAAAAACGGCTTCCTAAAAATGCTTCATGCAAGTCTAAGGTAATCTTTTCAGAGGATATATTAGCTTTGACACAACAAATACTTTTTAATTTTGTTTATTGTTTTCTGTTCAGATAAACTCTGGATCATGCTAATATGAAACATACAGTTGATGCAACCTAAGCCTTTGAAAAGAGCATTTGCTAAGGTGTTTTGAAGGTTTCAGGAATTGATTTGTGTTCAGCTGAATATGGTCCATCACATTGAATTCAAAACACTAGCTCATTAGAATAGTTGATTCATATCCAACTGCATCTTTTGTATACTTTTGGTGATAATTCGCAAAATAAGTTTTAAATGATCGCAAGCATGTATAAGTTGTTTTGCAATCTTCAAAGAACTTTCGCATGCACAAATTAATATATAGTACACACTTAACAGAGAGGTAATCTTTTCTGAAATTGTTTTGGAATGCGCCAAACAAAAAATGTGTGAATCACTGTTAAATCACTTTGTAAACAGTGTTTCTCTTGAGAAAATATTGATGGAGTATCAGACTGAAAAAAAAGAAAATAAAATAAATTATTCGCTGATTAAAATTCAGAATCTAGAATTGGCAAGCTTTTCATAAAAAATGTGTCCGCGTCAAAAAAGAGGGATATATTTTTTCATGTATATACGGAAACAAGCGCGTGCCATAAATAGACTACATCCTGCCATATAAGGCAAGATATGGGAAATACACGCTATATAAGGGGCTATATATAGCCATATATGGCAATAATTTGCAACATACATGGTTATATCCGTCACTATACCTATCCATATGTGGTGTCCTCTTGCCATATATGCCTTTATATGCTCCCTTATATTGCAGTATACTGCCTTATTTATGTCCTTGTTCGAGTATATATGGCCCATATATGTCATTTTTGTAAGAGGACCGTGTACCGCAAAATCCCGTTCACCGAAATGCCCGTGCACCGAAATGTCCATGCATCGAAATGTTCGTGCACCGAAAAGACCGCACCGAAAAGTCCTACACCGAAACGTCCTGCAGCACCGAAATGTCCGGATCCCCATCAGGAGTGCGACATAAACCACAAGCACCGGTATGTCAACTGCCACAGGGGAGTGGAGTATGAAATCCCGTTAACACGTGTGAAAGTGTATATGGGACAGACTGGACGCTGCATAAATACACGACTGAGAGAACATGCTCTAACTGTGAAGTCAACGCCTTCTGGACATTCAGCAATGCATGTGCAAGTCTGCTCCTGCACACCGTTGCTTTCGGACACAAAAGTGATCAGAGGTTTCCAAGACAAGAGGAACAGAGAAATATTTGAAAGCTAAAACCATAGAAGCCAATAAAAAAATGCGTCTCCACGCCATCTGTGGTGTTCTCTGAGAAAGAGTTTCAGTACCTGAGCCATTATACATCACAATCTTCGCAATTACGTTTGCACGAGTGCGCGTGAGGTGGGAAACCGGATGGGTCCTCGTGCTCGCGCAGTTAATGCTTTGGCTGGGGTGCCTGATGGGTATAAAACGGATTATATTTTAAATTCTATACCTTTGTTTAATTTTTAATATTTTTGTTTTGGTCAGCTGTGTTTTAGTCCTATTAGTCTAACAAGCTCTTTTATTAGAACGCCGCAGCTAGAAATAGAATTATTTCTTCTACTTTTTTCAACACCAGCCACTTTCGTTACCTTCTTTTTTCTCGTTGTATAAAAACCGTTAGTTGTGAGTTAGCTCCTGTCCTGTCCACTTCTTCGTCTGCCCTTGTCTTAGCGTTATTTGTAATTAAGATTTCCGTCATTTAGTAGGATCTTAAAGGCTGTGAACATAATACTAGTCTACCAAATTAAAGTGCAAAGTGTGAGCATTTTTTTGTTTTGTTTTTGGCTTTGAAGCTTTTGGATGGTTTGACGAAATTACTTTACACACTGTGAGAAGATGAATCAAATCTAAATTCATCTACCATAACCTTCTAATTTGTCCACTCCAGGCACCCAGCCAACGACTTTTGTTGTAGGGTTACTGAATTTCAATTGGTTCTCTCTTACTATATAAAAAAGGTCGTTCAATGTTAACTCGAACTTTTGTCCAGAACAAATCGCTGAATAAGTGTAGCAAATTAATCCTTCATAAAAAAACCGCACCCGGAAGGACGTATTTGACGCATACGCAGCTTTGACAGCTATAATGGCTGCGAGCATTTTGTCTCACCGTGGAGTGGTACAAAGGTTTCTGGCAAAAACAAAACTTGAACCTGCTGAAAATATTTACAAAATTGCAAGCGGGCCATGGTAAACGCACGGTGTCACGGACAAGATTCTACAGCTGGCGCCAAAAGAATTGCCGAAAGACGACAGCAGGTTACAGAGAAACTCCACGGACACGTTCACCTGACTGCAGTGATCAGTTAATTTCTTTTTACGCGAGAATAAACCAGGGAGCTTCGAAAACCACGGCCACCGTGGCACGTCGTGCACGATAAACATTTAGAAAGCCTTGTTTCTAGTTTCTCGTGTTTTTTATGTTTTTCTACCAAAATATCTGCCCCGCGGTAAAGCTTAAATGGTCCTTGTAGATATGAAAATTATATGTATGTCAATATAATAAGATACTTGGGAGCTGTAGTTGCCTTTCATAACCTAATAGATATGTTATATCAAACTTGCAGGGCGCATGACAATTTGTATGTAGGTATAGAGGGCGTTTCCCAACACGCGGGCCCAATCGTCTTTAAGAAAAGTACGCATTGCACAAAAAATGGTTGATATAGTACAAAATTCTGCCAGAGAGCCTATTTAAGAAAACAATATTAAATATTAATATCATAAGTTCTTAATTGCTTTAAGCTGATGAAAATTCAACTGTAAATTTAAAGGCGCGATAATAATTAGAAACTTTATGGTTATCTTTCAGAACCAAAAAGCATCGCACTTTGAAGAAAAATAGGGCACGCGCGTCCTTTTATACCGTTCTAAAAAAAAAAACACTAAAATTTGACGGTTTCAAGGTTTCTGTGTCCTATGGCAGCGCTCCTCGTCTCCCTCGTAGGATAAAATTAAAAAAAAAATACTATGGCGGTCGCCGGTGTAATGAGGCAATGTGCTGCTTGAATGACATTGCAATAATAAGCTTTGTTCTTGCGTGCACATATATCATGCAAAAAATGCGCGGTGGTGCCCGTTATTGTCGCACAACATAGGGTGACCACCAGTCCCGCGACTCGCAAGACTGTCCCGCATTTAGGGCTCGTGTCCCACGTCCCGCGACAAATTCCAAAATCTTAAAAATGTCCCGCATTTCACACTGTCGTGAAATTCACTTCACAACTCACGGTGCCGCCGAACAACGGGGCACGGGGAAGTGCGGAAGTTGCTGGTAATCTTGTGAATCGCAATGGTACGCCATTTTATATACAAGAATTGTGGGAAGCGACCGTCGTTCTTGAAGGAGACCTACACTTTTGCGACGTTGTGCATCATTCTTTTGGGGCATTTTTTAAGAGAAGTTTAAACATAAAATATTATAATAATTTTCAAATCGGTGTGTCAATGCGAAAGGGTTGCTGTGAACGTTTTTATATTTTTTTTTATTAAAGACAGCCACACTCGCAACGGTCGAAAAAGAACATAACGTTAAAAAAATTGTGTAGGACCATGTTGATAAAAGCAAGCGTTGGCAGGAAACAATAACCCAAAAAAGATTTACTGCTTCTTATTTCCATGTGATGCACTGAGTTCTGATACAGTCGACTTTTATGTTTTCAACTTCGACCCCCCCCCTCCCGCCGTGCGTGTCCCGCATTTCGCTAGCAGGAAGGTGGTCACCCTAATCGGCCATCAGACTCCTGCGTGCCTTGTTGTGAAGAACACGAAGTGGAAAACTGGCACTATCCGCGGGACTACATGGTATCCACGTGCGCTCATCCCGCTCACGTATAAATATCTACATTAAAAACTATCCTCAAGCGCAGCGCAGGGTATAACTGCTTCTGAAACGTTTGTGAAGATTTTCTCTGAAGGAAATAAATAAAACCATACACAAAGTTGAAAAAGAAATATAAAGACACGAACTACGTCATACAGCAAAACAGCCATACAGCAAAACAGCTGTGACGGGCCTGCCTACATGGCTGCAGGAACTTGTAAAGCAACACGACTCATATTTTCTAATGTTATTTAGCCACAATTCTCCAGCCAAAAAGGCACCTGGAACTTTATAGAGAGGACGCCTGGTCTGAAACTACCAAATGAGTTCTCGTAAATGAGGAACGGCTTTCTGCAACGTCGAAACTTCGTTAACCTTTTATACAACTGTAAAGGTATGCATCTCATTCACATGATTTTCCTAGGGCGCTTGAAATCATCTGCGTGTGACCGTGACTGGACCTGACCGCAGACAAATGAAGGAGGATGAGATGGTGTTTTTATTGCTGGCTATTCTGATGTAAAATGTTGGGCTTAGTGATTATGGGCAATTACTTGTTATGGTGCGGTGAAGTATCATTCTCCACGAATTATGGCCGTGTTTGTTTCACTTAATATTACTTCGTAGAATGCAAAACAAGTTATTGGACTTCGTATTTCTACAGGTCTAACTATATTTACTTGTTCCGAGGTTGAAAGAAAGCGCAGATTATTAAAGCGATTTGCTTTCTTTAGAATCTTCAGGCCGCCTCAACACCACTCCTGTTTCCCCGCACAATTTAGGGGGAAAATGACTTCAGGTTATGTCACGTGACTCATGCAGAAATTCGCTTTCCCCGAGCGGGAAAAATTGGCTTCACATCATTTCAAGCCCAGTAATTTTCTCGACTAAATTTAGCGGGAAAAAATGACGTCACGTGGTTTTATGTCATGCGATTTAAACGCCAATTTAGTTCCCTCGCTAACTTTAGCAGAGAAAATGAGGTCACATAGATGGATATGTCAGGTGACCTACACACAAATTAAGTTTACTCTCTAAATTTAGCGGGTAAAAATGACATGTGTCCTGCCACGGGTCTTTCAGTTATATCTGCCGCTAATCGCTTAATTTGAAAGCAACATGGTTGGCTCTGCCCGAAATTTTATATAGACTACTTCCTTTGTGTCGTAAGATGTATGACAGGGCACAGCGCGTCACATTTATTTGGAGCACCTGTCTGTCAAAAAGGACGTTCAAATCCAAACTAGGGTTGGAACTCGAGGTTTATGTTCCAAGCTTTTAACCTTTCGAGAAATTGAGAGATTAGGGGGGTTTTGGTGAATGCAGTCATAGCAAAAAAGAAGATAGGGTCTTCCCACTCCCACGTCTTACGTTTATAATTGGTTTTATGCTGAAGTCATAAAGGGTCTAAAATAAACCTGTAACAAACACACAAACCGACAGAAAAAAATGAAAGACGTCTACAAATCTCTGTAAGGCGACATTAGAGTTCAGCTGTATAGTACTGTTTATATATCTCAACGAAAAGAGTATGTAGGTAAATGTGCATGCTCTTCCGTTCTGTCCCCTCCCCCTCCGCCGTACCTTTCTTTCCTCCTCTGCCGTAGCCTCCCCTCCTCCTCCCTTTAAGCAAACGACAACCTCGACGGCGACGCTGCAAAACATGCGAACGAGCGCATAAGAGCTGCGTTTTAAAACTTATGAAACCATTTGAATGTCCCCACTAGCAAATTTGAAGAAACCACAGGGGTGAATCTCTATGAATGCGATAACATTTATCGTTGCACACACGGGCAGGTGTTCGGTTCCCCGCTAAATTTAGCGGGGGACCTGAATTGGTGCATATGTGAACTGAAATAAATTTTCTGCTAAATTTAGCACGAACCCTGATTTGTTGTATATGACACGGGAAGTCAATTTTCCGCTAAATTTAGCGTTTAATGGACATTTTGCATAGGTGACGTGATGTAAATTCTCCGATAAATATATCGGGGACCTGAAATTGTGCATAGGTCACGTGATGTCAATTTTCCGCTAGATTTAGTGGGGGGTCTTGAATTCGTGCGTAGGTCACGAAAAGTCAATTTTCCCCTAACCTTAAGGTGGGACCTGATTCCGATAAATTTAGCGGGGGACCCGAATTTGTGCATAAGACACGTGAAGTCTAAATCAAACACAAAGTCAAAGTTTATTGAGAGAATCGTCGGGGATTACAGTTGTTCGGGGGGCCGTCACAAAAGGCATCACCATGCCTGAGAAGGCGACAGCTCCTAACACCCACCTCATGGCCAGAACATCCAGCATGCCCAGACAAAATGAATGTCTGACAGAGGACGAAAACTACTTGATTATGACAAATCAAACATAAGAACCCATAAGCAGTAAAAACACTGTACAAAAATACAAAACCAAGGAAATAAATTCAAATTGTCCACCACGCCATGACAAAAAACGACGCACATATTTTTTATGGCTGCATAAACATGGCAAACATTGGTGCAACACGCAACAACATAGTAGAGCCAGCTAGCCATCTCTACAAAATAAAATCCTTAAAACCTGCAGATAAACGATGCACAAAAGAAAAAATACAGCACCCCCGCACAAAAACAAAAAACTTGTTACGTTTGAAGTGATAACATATACACATTTTTCTTGCACAGACATGCCTCCCTGAGCAATGGTCATTAGATCAGGGTGGTCATTTAGAGGTCAGGGTATTTGATAATCTATATGATAATCAATCGTGCAATCCAGGAAGCGTGAAATTATTTGTTTTGCATATTACCTGGATGGCGTATTAGTTCCTCCAGTCTCCTTAATCAGGGACCTTGGAGTGTATACTGACAGCTCACTTCCTTTCAACAATCAACAACAATTTAACCTCGACATATTTTCCTTCACTCATGAGTTTATGTTAAATCTACGTGACTGGATGTCTGCGAACTAATCAATAATAAATTTTTGCATTATGATAATGTTGCATGACGTTTATATTTAATTTTGTATTTAAGAGCAAAATGACTATGACGGGCTTCTCAAGTAATTGGGAGGAGGAGGAGTACTGCCTATCCAAATGCACGAAACGTACGAGCGCTACGCGTTTCGAACTCGACACCAAGCACAAGGCGAGCCATTTCAACGTTTGTTTCTTAGAGACTTGAAAGTGAAAGGGAAGACGTGTAACTTCGCAGATCTAAAAGACTTTCTGCTTTAATTAAAATTGTTTATGATATTAGTGGGACATATAAAATATCGCAAAACAAGACAAAGACACGAAGTAAGCAAGACAAGCGCTAACTTTCAGCTATGTTTACTCAGGAAAAAGCAAAGCATATATACATACGCAAAGCGTCAACGCAAACAGCTATCAAGTCAGTGTATGATCATGCAAAAACTGAAATTCGTAGAAGTGAAGTGCATTAGAGACCTCACAGTGAAGCTGGAAATCACCGAAGAGTTATCTCGAGTCTTTTTTTCGATGGGATACCTGAAGATGTTTGCACGGATGGGGTCCCTCAATTTTATTCAGGAGAATTCCAGGAAATCGCTAAGCGTTATAATTTTCGGCATACTGATTCAAGTTCAATGTTTCCGAGAGCAAATGGGCTGGCGGTTAAGCAAGTACAAGTAGTAAAGCGGCTTCTGCGTACGACAA
The DNA here is from genome assembly GCA_013358835.2 of Ixodes persulcatus. Classification (NCBI taxonomy): domain Eukaryota; kingdom Metazoa; phylum Arthropoda; class Arachnida; order Ixodida; family Ixodidae; genus Ixodes; species Ixodes persulcatus. The sequence continues at coordinate 44,315 of JABSTQ010006531.1, read as the reverse complement.
AGTATGCCGAAGAAGACTCTTGGTTGGGGCTCCTTAACTATTAAGCAGCTCCGCTTAAAGATAGACGGTCACCAGCCGAGTTGCTAATGCGGCCGACACCCAGAACCTCGCTTTTCAACCTAAGGGTGCCTGCCACGTCTTCTATGCGAAAGCACATGCAGAATGAGGCCAAAGGAAGACACCTAGCTTCACTTCAGTGGGGACACATCGTACTGATCCTTCTAACTGGAAGATGGGAGAGAAAAGCGCAAGTACAAGATTTCGGAGCCCTAAAGGTTTAATACGGTACGGACTGAGGACGACCGCGTGCTACGCCGTAACCAAAGACATCTCCGAAAGACACCTAAAGGGTTCTTCTCTATCAACGACAGCAACTCGGAGAGCAACGGAAGTGATTCCTCTATATCGTCGAGAGACGCAACACAGCCCCACGCACTCTAAGAGGCCTTTCGAACCCCAACGTCACACCGCATTCCAGTTTTACCAGACCTTGAGCACGTGTCGACATACCGTCAGTTCAGCAGACGGAGAAATCTACCACAACGTCTCACCCATGTGCAAGGCTTCCAGCAGACATTTAAATAATTTAAAACAGGAACTGTACGTTCAACCTGCAATTCCTTCGTACTGTACTTATTTATAAGTTATTTCGTTTATGTTTCTCATTTTGAGTATTATTTTTTTGTTGTTTCTGTTCAAAGGAAAAGAGGTGTATCAGATAATACTGTGACGAATGAAGAGTTAATAAAACAAAGAATAACTGAGGAAACTAAACGTTTAATGGGGCGAACTTGCGCCCAAAACCAAAAAAGGAAGCTAACAACAGAGCGTTGCAGGCGTCGAAGTCGGCGAGACAGCAGGATCGAGCGCTAGGGCGAGACTGACTGCGGCTCGCCACGCGGAGCCCCTTATGTACATGCGTGGGCTTCTGGAATGAGCGGCGTAGAAGGTTCGGCGTGTAGAACATTCTGTCCCCGAACAAGCAACAGGATTCTCAAATTTAACAAAACACTAAATGGCAGGAATAAACAAACCAGGAGTCGAACCCTGGCTTTTCGCGTGGGAGGCAGGCACAATACCCGTTAGGCCACGCGCGCGCTGCCTAGCTGGCCAGCTGCGCGCCCGGCAATACAGCCAGCAACCCTGCACGCGCAACTATAAAGTGCGTGCGCTAGAAATAAAATAAGTCCTTGCTCCTGGCAGCAAGCGTGAATGCCTCATTTTGATACACCATCTACATACGTTGTCATATGTTTCTCCTTTACATAGCCCCCCCCCCCCCCCCCAATCGCACGTTACCACGTCGCAGTCATCCAAATAATCGATCACATTTTTGAAGCGCTGGGAGGTATCATGGGGGGTGCACGAAGTATCATCACTATTATAATCTTGGCATGTACCCAGGCAGCAAGACAGAGAAATGCCTAGCTGGTTACAATATTGGCAATCCTAGTGCCCAGCATTGGCCTACAAAGGTTTTGCTCCAAGGCGTTAGTTGGGGTCAAAGTACTCTTTTCTGGCTTTTCTATAGTTTTCTTTGGCCCACCATTTTGTCGCTAAAGTGCCACAGATTAGCCACAAATGCCAGATGTCAGACAAACTACCAGCAGTGAAGCATAATTATGGCACTTGTTTGTCAATTTCGGCCCAAAAGGGAGAGATAGCAGCCGAAGAACCAGGCAGTAAAACCTAACTCCTGCCCCTGTTTCACAATTTAGGGCCAAAACACCCAGACTCTAGCCAAATGATACGGAGTTTGGCTATACCTTGGCTTTTTGGAGCTTTCAGGGCTCTAAATTCTAAGACAAAACGTTTTGGCCCAGAAAGCGGTGGAACCTGGGCATGGACTCTCAGTTCCCGTCCTTTTTCCTCAGAAGTTTCTTTGACAGCCTGTTCCCCCCTCCCCCCGTCAAATCAGCACTTGTTTAATCACCTTAAACCTAAAACTATCTGCTAACTCTTGCGGAAACATTTTACTTACTGGTATTCGTAAGTACGCAAAGACAATATTTCTCTCAGTTAATTTTGAGTGACTCAAATCAAATGTTTGCTCTCAGCTAGTCCTTAGAACCAACAAAGATATAAAAAATATAAAAAGCTACAGATGTAGAAACTCTAACAGAGCGTCAATGGATCTTCCTTAATAAAACTCAGCTCGGACGTACTGCTCTTATTAAATCTTAAACGTTTTTGACACAAAACCAACGTTTTACGAACTTTGCTTTGAACGAAACAAAAACAGTTAGGCATTCACATACCTGAAAAAAAAACAGGTGACCTATGCATGTAGGATCACTCTTACTTTTATTGTGCTAAACTCACTTCGCAAGAATCTAATTACACGCTTCCACTACAAACACGCATTCACTGCATCAGTGGCTTTACACAGAAAACAACCTTCGTAGATGGAAACGTAATACTTACAACGCCAACTTAACTCTTGAACTTTACAATTCGGTATATTTCAATAGCCTCTTGAGCCCCATTAATTTTAACTACATATGATATTCTGTAAAAAGTATTTCAACATCAAAACATGCTGCATCAAACGTCCTCGGGTTAGAATTTTTCAGAAATTCAAGCACTCTGAATTGTCCTCCATAAACAAAATATGCATATGTAGCAAAACGAAAACGTGTGGGTGAATCGCCGAAGCATAATTAAGTGAAGCACTTTCGAAGCCCATCAACAAACGACCACACACAATGTAATGGTCATAACAAGTGCTGGAATTGTCATCGCTCAAAAGTAGTTAGCTTTAATATTAAGAAGGGTGAATAAGGAGTCAGAAAATATTACTCAATATATACGCCAGTCAAATTTTTTTACGGTTGGTTATAGATTGATGTGGTATCTTTTGTTTTTTACTTCATGGCCATGGCAGTGATAATATTGTTGACCACTATATTTCAGGTCATATTTTTGTGTGTAATGTTTTAATTTAATAATATTGTATTATTTTAAATTACGCACACAATCTTATGCCATTCAAGTGCTCTCGTGCCTGTATTTCAGGAGAAGGTAATAGCCAAGTGCATAAACACATATCTTACACAGGATTGTGCTATCAAAATGATTGCTTAAATGCAGGAATATCTTCGTCCTGGTAAGATCAGACATGCTGCTGCCATGGATAAACACAAGACTTCTTTCTGTATCTGAAGATTCATTATTCTCTCATCTTTGCTGGTGAGTACGAGGGCTGCAATAAAAGTATTGTTAATCACAGCCTGCACTTTTTTTAAACATTAAGGAATTCGGCTTTCTGTATGTACAGTGCGACCCAAACTTAACGCCACCACTCGAACGCCCGACTTTCGCGGAACTGCGCTATCCGGGCGGCAGCCGTTTGAACTAGTCAGTCACGTGAAGGCCATTCCGAATCCCCGGACTAGGTGCGCTGCTAAGGGCGCCTGACTCTGCGAATCATAGACTCATATCGTCAGAATCTTTTTATTTTTGCGCGTTTTGTCAGCAATTTTAAGATTGCGTGTCGTGAAGTGCGTATGAATGGAATTTACATAACTGATGCTAGAAAATATACCAGTGCAATTATGCGTTTAGGTTAGCAGAAGCAAAGCGCCGGAGAGATTACGAATTCATTCTTCACTAAAGTTTGTTATTTATTCAAGCAATCAATACAATCTCGTTTTTACGCAACAACTTTGCTCAAAGTGATTTCTCAGTAGGTATAAGGTTTAAAAGCGCAAACAGACAGGGACAAGAAAAAATAACAGAAACGACAGGGACAAGGCGCCTTGTCCCTGTAGTTTGTGTTATTTTCTCTTGTCCCTGTCTGTTTGCGCTTTTAAACCTTATACCTACCTTGGACCAACTAGCCCAAACCAAAGTTTTAATGAGTTTTAGTGATTTCTCGCCCGTACGAAGGCGGATCTTGAGTACGGTCGAATTGTATTGTTATCATATTGTCATTTCATCGGTTTTCCAGAGACCGTTGTAGGCTCATTTAGTGAATATCCCGCTTTTGGTTTGTTGAACACAAGTTTATTCGCAAATACTTGATGACACTCTAACTAGAACATGTGCCTGAAGATCGTGTCCTCGTGTGTCGGCAGGTGCACCGGTGCACTCGTCACTTAGACAAAATCACTCGTCGTTTCTATTTCTCGCGGCCAAGCATTTACGTTCATTCAATGTTTTGTTTTTGAGATACGGATCCTCTGTGTAAAATAAAATTAACATATCTCATTTCGAATGAAATATTTACGTGTTTAGAGACCTCTCATCTGTCGCATTTTTAAAATTGTGGTACCGTTTTGCCATTATTCGAGGACACGCGTATCAAACTAACTTCGTGGTGACCCCATTTTGTCGAATCAAGTCGAATTTTGCACGTACAAAACATTCGCGGAACCATGTTTACGTGAACACCTCACCAGCTTGTGGCCGCGTTAAATATACAGGGAGGCGCCATTTTTTCGTATAAACCAAAAACTGCGCCCACGTACGCATTGCCTAACTACTTGCGACCAGCAATGAGCGTGCAAATGTTTTTATTCAGCATCTTTACTCTCTGAAACGCGACTACATTTTACTACTAAATTACTTAGTGTCACGTGTAGGCATCATTTGTTTCAATCATAGTTTGCAGTAATCTTCGAAGTGACTCCTACAAAATGCGCACAAGTGTGTCCGCAGCCGATCCCATTCTTCTGTAATGGCTGACTCCAAGTCCCCATAGAGGGGTCGGCGAGATTAATCCGAGACAAACGCTTCTTGGGGATTCTCCAGATTTTTTCGAATATGTTCATTTCAGCGTTTCCGGAGTGATTAAGGGGTCTCTTCACAGTGTCAGCCTGGTGCACATGACTACGGTCATGTTGCAGCAAAAACAAGCCGGCTGGCTAAGGTCCGTCCAGCAGGAAAGGCAGCAACACTTGATCAGTAATGTCCGTGTACTGTAGTGCGCTGAAACAGCTTACCAGTCTGTGGTGGGGACGCAGTCCTGCGCTTGTCACAGCACCCCACATGCTTACGGTGCATCTACCGCTCGCCGCTCCTTGCAGCACATACTTGGCATCGTATCTGCAAACATTTATAACTATGATCATCAATCATCACACAAAAGCGTAAAAATAAAATGAAGTTTTAGTGTATTGAAGTAGTAAATAGGCGATTCCTTTAAAACCGTTACCTGCAATAGGCCGGCCGACAGACACGACGTTGTTGATACCATAAGCCAGAAAAAGCTCACTTCATCTGTGAACACCACTGGGGTCCGCTCTTCATTTGTCTCTTGTTTGTGAGCACCATTCATTTGTCTGGTGTTTGTGAACGCCACTGGGGTCTATTCTTCAATTGTCTGAACAAAAGCAAGGTGGGCTTCGCGGTGTCACTCGTATAAACATGGCATTTGGGCAGCGATTCTGCTGCAGAGTCCTGCCTCGTGTAAGCACCGTTCGATGGTGCTTCTCGAAGCCCTCAAGTTTAATGTGCTTTCGAGTTCCGGAACTGTGAGGAACGGGTCGTCACTAATATCTGCTACGATGAGTAGGTCTTCCTCATTTGACGTCGCCGGCGCTCGTGTTCCGCGAGCATCGTCTACAAGCTGCTCATCACGATACGCCTCGATTATTCTTCCCACTGTTTTCCTACCAATGCCTGTCGCAGATGAAATAGGGCGCTGGGAATGTCCGGCCGCCCAGAGACCTATGACCTTCTATCTTACCAGCTTCGATATTCGAGGCTGCATAGCAGAGAAAAGAAGGAACTGTAAGGGACTTTCTATCTCAACAAAAGTTTAGCGCTGGCCATTTTGGAGAGACTAAGGAACAGGTACTTACGAAGAAGGTACGTTATTGTATATCAAAAATATAGAATAACGTAACTGCACAAGCATTTAAAAGAAAAGATAACGGGTATTCAATATAAATGGGTCCAGCGAAGATTGCGAGTGATTCGCAAAAGGGATCAAGGGATAAGGATTTGTTAAGAGAGAGAGAGAGAGAGAAAAACAACTTTATTGGAGCTCCACAACAGGAAGCCGCAGGATCGGCGTTCGCCTAAAAAATTGTTTTTGAAAAAAGAAAGAATGCATGCGAGGCGGCTTTTCGTAGTTCTAGAAGGGGTGCACGTGCACAGATGTTCTCGCCGGGTCGAACGTAGTATCCGTCGCGATCTTAACCGCTCGGGAGACCACTTCGGCTTGGATGTGTGGGTTTGAGCTTCGGGGAAGCACGGTCCAAGGGGGATCCAGCGGGTCCTCTTCTTCTTCTCGAAGGTTGGAGACGAAGTCCTGTAGAGTAGTTGAGGGGGAGTCGACGGGACATTCCCAAAGCAAGTGTGCGATGGTGGTCTTGGTTGAGCTGGTCCCCTCGTCCGCGCAATACGGTGGCGAGCAGCGGGCGCACCTCCCGTCGAAGACGGTGGGATAGATATGTCGCAGGAAGGCCGGGCAGGGGAGGGTATTCGTCCGCAGCTGTCAACACTTTAGGGCCTGGAACTCGATGAGACTTTTGTCGGGTGGTGGGTATACTCTTTGCTCTAAGCGGTAGTGTTGCGAGATCTCTTGAAACACTGTCTGGCAGTCCTTGGACATCGAACGGTGATGGGACTCCGATTCATCGACGCCGCTAAGGGAACTTGGCAGCGTGCCGGCCAGCATTCGGAAGGAAGTTGCTCGAGTTGCCCTTGCGTGTGCCGTTTCGTTCCCCTCGTGAGCCGAGTGAGTGGGGAACCACACCAGACGGTGCCTGGTGTGGACAGAGCCGGGTGTGAAGGATCGAAGGATGCGTTCTGTTACCGCGCACACCCTGCCTTTGGCGAAGTTGCAAACTGCCGTTTTGGAGTCGCTGGTGACCTTCGTTGAGAGGGGGCCCGCGTGGACCTGGGCTAGTGCAACGGCCGCCTCTTTCACCATTGCAGTGGCTTCGGTGGTCACGAAGGCCTGAGCGACCGTGAAGCCGTCGCTGGTTGCCACGGCGATCGCGAAACAGGCGTTACGAGATGCGCTGCCCGGGTGCGGTGCGGCATCCACGTGAAGGACGCCTGAGTTGTTACGATGCTGCTTGTTGAGGGCTTGAGCTCACGCCATTCTCCGCTCCTCGTGATGTGGAAGGTGCATATTCCGCGGTACCGGGCGGACGTCCAACATTTTCCTAATCGGCTTGGGAACGTCGACCGGGGGGCTTCTTGCAAAAGTTGAGGCTCGATCCCCAGCCTGTCCAGGACGACGCGCCCGGTGGGCGTGTAGGAGGGACGCACGATTTGAGAACGCCGGTGCGCCTTGACGAGTTCGGACTCCGTGTTGTCTGAGTTGCATGAGGCGGTCCGTAGACGTGGCCACTGGAAGTCTGAGGGCCAACTTGTCTTATATTGGAATCGAGCTTCTTCCTGTCGGTGGTCGTGAGCTGCATGTAGAGTATTTTGTAAAGAACGCTGCTGACGACGAACGCGTGAACTATGCGGCAAACGCCGCCCTCCTTGACCCCGTCTCGCTTGTTGGCGGTGCGTCTAATGAGACGCGCCGTGCTCTTGGTCGTCTTGTGAATTCGAAGAATGGCGTTTGCGTTTAACATATCCTTTCTGAGGTGCACGCCGAGAACTCTGACGAAGTTCGTTTCGGAGATGCGATTGCCGTTGACCAGGACTTGAACTTCGTCCCGGAAAAGGCGCTCGTGGTAGCCCCTGTTCTCAAGGAGTTCCGACTTGGCGGTGGAGCACTCGAGCCCGACGGTTTGGCATGGTCCACTACGACATCAGCGGCCGACTGGAGAGCACTTTGCACTTGTAATACGTGACCCTCAGTCCAAAGGGCAACGTCATCTGCGTAGGGCGAATGATGTAGGCCGGGTATAACGGCCAGCTTTTCTGGCAGGTCCATCATTGCGAAGTTGAATAGTAGGGGCGAGAGCACTGCCCTTTAGGGTGCGCCTCGTCCGACACAGGCTCGAAAGGTCGGCGTGACGTCCTCTCCCAGCCGAGTAGACCCTTTGTAAAACGTACAGCGCCACGACGGCAGGGAATATCGGGAACCCTCGGTACAGATCACGCGCTTTCTCGTTGAGCCTCCGCGACTGCGCGCGAGTCCCGGCAGCTACCGCCAGCAGCCGTTGCAGCCATCCACCATCCCGCTCATCCGCCTAGTCGTACGTCGTTGGCGGCGTACCGAATCTGTGGCAGCATAGAGGCATCGCGAAAGGTGAACTTATTTCAATACGTTATTCGTCGAAACTTACCTTCACATATTGAAGTGTCACCGAACCCATTTAGTTTGCACCGCAACCATGGCAGGTTTTGACCAGGTTCGACAAAGCCTTGATGCAGCAGTCGACAGAGCCGGTACAAAGGAGAGGAATGAGAAAGGGACAGCCGCCGTTGGCTTGTCGCTTCCCCGACTCGGCTGCTCAAAGTTCGTGTCCGTGGTAATCTGCGCCTGCATGCGTATGCTACGTGATCACGTGGTAGCGGCAGGAGGGCGTACCGAGGACTCTCATTATTCGTCGCGCGGCGCGCGCGGACTTTTGGGATTTTTGGAAAGGGTCTATTTCTGCCGTGCGTCCCATGAGAAAGGATTTCACGTACCCAAAGGTGCGGAGCCCGAGGTGCAGGCGAGAAATCCGGCTGAGAATGGCTTCGTGCTTCACGTTGTCAAACGCTTTCTGGAGGTCGAGGGCCAGCAAGGCTTGCATTCCCCACTTCTCAATGATGTCCTATGAGAGTTGCAGGAACACGTCCTGGGTAGAGAGGTGCGCAAGAAAACCGAACGAGGTGTGCGGTAAAAGGTAGCGGTCTTTCACGTAGGCCTGAAGTCTGTTGAGTAGGCGTGCTTGAGTAACGTGCCCAGACTAGACGTAAGTGAAATCTGCCTGAGATTGAAGACCGAAAGCTCTTTTCCGGGCTTCGGAATGAAAGTGACGAAGGCGTTCTTCCACGTTGTGGGCACCGATCCCTATTGCCATACCTCGCTGAAGAGGGCTCTTAGGGCCGTCACCTAACGGTCGTTCAAGTTCCGCAGCATCTTGTTCGTAATTCTGTCGGAGCCCGGCGTCGATTTCGCGCGCAGTTGTTCCATCGCGCTCTGAACCTCGGCCTCAAATATGTCATCGTCGACCTCAGGGTTTGGCGACCCGGTGTACGAGAGGAAAGCCTCTTCGTGCTCTGTGGAAACTGGAAGGTAGGTGTTACGGAGTTCCTTCATGAGGTCCGCCGTACTGCCCTAGTGTGAGTGAAGGACCTTGGAGAGGTCGGTCCGCTGCGCGGTCTTGGCAGTTGTGGGATCCATCAAGTGTCTGAGCATGGGGCCAAACGTCCCTGCGATGGAGGTTGCCATTGAGTCCGTCGCACACCTGTCCCCACTGCTGCAGATCTAGCTGGTCAGCATAAATCTCGATGTCTTTATCGAGCCGAGCAATGCGTCTGCGGAGCTTTTCGTTTCTTCTCGCCTGTGCTTGCCATCTGGCCTGAAATCTGCGGTGAGCGTGCCACATGTGCCAGAGTTTGGAGTCGCTGATCTCCGAGGTCGAGGTGGCGTCGCTCTCGACGGTCGCCAATTCCGCGCTGAAAAGGTCGTCAGTCTAACCAGGGAGGTCTTCGATGGTAGTCGGGGCCGAAGCATTCCTGTTGGGGAGAAATGCGTCCCAATTCGTGTCCACGACTTTGCGTTTTGCGGGGGCCGAGATTCCCTCGACCGGCACGAGTATCTCGAGCACGTAGTGGTCGCTGCCGAGGAAGATCTCCGTGTTTGTCCGCGAGACTTCACCGATCTTCCTCGCCATGGAGAGGTCCGGAAACGTATTTCTGGTGACGCAGTTTCCAATGCGGGTGGGATAGCTAAAATCGTTCAAGATGGTGTAGTCGTGGTCGTCTACACACTTCTGGATTCACACGGCTTTAGGTAGAATATGTAGGTGCCCCAATTCGGCGTGGTTGGCAGGGGGGTGTCTTTGGCGACGCGGAGGACTTCTGCGAGGATCTCTACCGCGGCATTCCATTGATCCCTCGGGAGGCTGTAAACATTGAGTAGAAAGACGTGGCGCTGTTCCTTGCGTCTGGGCAGGAGTTTGGGCAGGATGTGAGGCACGTTGTCAATTACGGGTTCGTGTTAGATCGTGGGTATGCCTCTTCGGACGAAAGTATGAACAGATTTCGATGCGCGTGGCCCTCTTGCTGCTGCCTGGACGGGGACCTCGAAGCGAACGTAACACAAAAAATTGACGCCATCGTGCGGTTCTTGGAAGACGAGAACATCAGGCATGTACTCAGAGTTGCGAATCTGGAGCTGCAGGTTTCCCCTCTTGCGACCGAGACTCCTGCAGTTCCACTGCCACACTCGCAGGTGTTGCTGCTGCCGCTGCCGACGTCTAGCCATGTTGGAGCTGGAGTTTGCGTAGCTGTTCGTGGATAAGCGGGAGTGCTTTTAGGATATGTGGTATCTGCTGTTGCATTTGGAGCATCTGTTGCTGTATCTGCTGCTGGGTGTGCCGGATTTGCTTGATTGCGTGTTAGAGAGTGGCGTGCCGGGATTCCAGGCATTGTGTGAATGCTAACTTACTAGCTTCCAGTCGCTGTTCGAGGGCGAGGACAGTCACAGAGTTGACCACGCTGCAGGTGTCATTGTCTATTTCGACGTCTCTCTCTGTTAGGGGAGGTGGTGCCGCCTTGGTAGCCTGGCGCTTGCAAGGTTTATTTTCCAGTACCGGCACCGGTTCCAAAAGCGGTTCCGGTACTACGTGGACAGGTGAGGTTTTGGGGTTAAGCGGCGTATCCTGGATGTTGGTGGCGGGTGGCGCTAGGGGCGGAGGACGCAGAAGCGTCTTCTGCGCTGTAGTGGTCGGTTTGGAGACGCGCGCTTCCATTAGTTGTCGTTGAAGGTCGGTGATCTGCCGGCTAAAGTTCCATTACCAGCGCGGACTCAGCATCGGTCGTAGCTGCAGACGCCCACGCCGTCCTGTCTTTCTCGGGCTTGCGATTCTTCGAGACACTTCGATTTTTGTAAGCGCTTCGGCCTCTGACCTCTAGGGGAGGGAAAGAGTCCTGTAGCGACACTCACCGCCTGCTCATGTCGCACAGACGATGACGATGAGGTGGAGATGCCTCTGCAGCGCGCGAGATTAAAAAATCAGTTCGAATCCAAACGCTGTCCGAGCTGGTTCCTTTCGTTCTAGCTTCAACAGATTTGGATTCGAATTGATTTTTTAATCTTGCGCGCTGCAGAGACATCTCCACCTCGTCGCCATCATCTGTGCGACATGAGCAGGCCGTGAGTGTCGCTACAGACCAAACGGCTGCGTGCTCGGGAACCTCGCTGTCCGCCATTGCTATCTCGCAAGTGGGACCTGCGGGACCGGCGTCGTTGCTTCTCAGGTTCCGCCGGCGCCGGTCCGCGACCCTCAGGGCGGCGAACATAGCAATGTCAGCATTCTTTGGAGGCCGTGATGTGTCTGCCCCCGCAGATGGCACACAGGGGCTGGCACTCGTAGTGCGAGCCATCTTCGTTTTGCGAGGGGTGTTGGGCTCCGCAGCGGTGGCACCTGCTCTGGGGTGGCATGGGACACACGTCGGTCCGGTAATTCGTTCGTATACAGTTGACGCACGCCTCAATTCTATCTCTGTGCAGGAAACAGGGGAGAGTGAAATAACTGCAGTAGAACTTTGTCGGGATCCTATTGCCTTATATCGTAACCAGTAGGGCTTGTGACTTGCCCATGCGTCGCGCTGCGAGTACCTGCAATTGCCGGATTTGCTCTATGCAGCTGAGCAGGATGTCTTCCGCAACCTCGATTCCATCGAAGGACAGGGCTTTCGGTACGACTATTTGCGTCGAGTCGCTTGGAGTGGCCATGTGAGCTGTGACCTCGTGCGTCTTACCACCGATCACTAGAGGCCGAATTTGCAGATAGGCTAGCTGCCTGTCATCGTCCGGCGTGCTGACGGTAATCGTGCTGCTGCGCGGGTTGATGTGAAACTCGTCGAGGGAGCAGACTTCGCGCGGCGACAGGTCAACACCTCCTATACTTCGTTTCAGCATCGGTCCGAGCGCGGCCGATCTAGTGAGCCGAAGGGCCAATCAAACAGCGAAGAGGCACAACGTCATAGCGTGCTCTCTGCAGTTGATAGGACCAGCGGGTATTCGCCGTCTCTCTGTGCGTGCTCCTACGTCGGCTAGTCCTATCAAGCGCAGAGAGCACGCCATGACGTTGCGCTTTTTGCGCTGTTTGATTGGCCCTTCGGCTGATAACATCGGCCACGCTCGGACCGAAGGTGAAACGAAGTATAGAAAGCAACGCCTGCGCGTTACATCACATGACGTCACGTCCGGGGGTCCGGCACGGGCGCTGATTTGATGCGAGTGCCGCGTCAGCGTTCGCCCGTTGGGCTCGTTTTCTATCATAGTCTCACGCGAACGCTGACGAGGCACTCGCATCCAACCAGCACCCGTGCGGGACTCCCGGACGTGACGTCATCTGGCAAAACGCGCAGGCAATAAAGCTGTCTAGGAGGTGTTGGACAGTCCGAGCTGCTAGACGACTGCTGATAAGACGTCGGCTGCCGAAACTTGAGAAAAGTCGAGTCCTTGGGGTCAGAACATGACTTAATACCTAATGGGGAGAGGAGGAAGAGGAATCGTACTCTTACCTTTGCGCCGCTTGGCTGCAGTGGGCCGCTTCTTGACGGCGGGAGCCGAGGCAGCGTCGCCATCCCGTTTCTTCGGTACGGCGGCTTCGGTCTTCGCAGCCCGGGCCGCCATGGACTCTTGAACGGTGCGGTTAATATTATCGCGGACGATGGTCGTGCATTCATCTTCGGTACGCTGGCTCTTGGTGATCCCAGAGCTCGCAGTTTCACTCACCGTAGCTGTATCCATGAAGGCACCCGCCGGAGAGGGAGCGCTTGCACGCCGCCAATGCTTCCCCGGCGACAAGTAGGCTTAGCTCCCTCCCGCAACGTGTGGGACGAAGGTTTGGGAAAAACAGCCCAGAAAACAATGCCTTCACCATGCACAAAAGGGTCCGCGGGGTACGGTCACCGTGCCGAAAAGACAGGTAGCAAAAAGGAGCTCGAAGAGATCGAAGAAAATGTCAGAAAGGGGCCAAAAAGCGGGAGCTCAACGCGACGCGTCACTCCGATGGGCCACTCTTTGCGCCACCTCATGATCTGTTAAAGCAGTTAGCCATCGTGAACGGAAGGACTGCCGCTGAAAATCATAGACGGTTCAAAAATACGGGCACGTTGGCGTAAGTGTATTCTCTTCATAACAAAAACATTTTGATAGGGAATCGTAGAGGAGGATGCTTGAAGGCGCTGCTAAAATAAAAACAAAGCGCACAAAAAAAAACACGCGATTCCGAGTATATAAGTTTGCGATTCGCAGAGTCAGACGCCCATAGCGGCGGCCCAACTACATCCCATTCCCCCTGTCCGGAGATTGGGAATGGCCTTCACGTGACGGACTAGTTGAAACGGCTGCCGCCAGGATTGCGCCGCTCCACAAAAGTCGGGCGTGCGAGTGGTGGCGTTAAGTTTGGGGCGCACTGTACTACCAGTTTACAATACATGTCCCAGTGGGATGTATCTCTCGCGATATACTGTAATATTTCGAGAGATACCCCCCTCCCGAAAGATAGCCCACCTCTTATCTTTTTGAAAATTTGCTGTTTAAAAAAAAAAAAAAAAGGAACACCGAAAGATAGGCAACTTTAGAAATTCAGGGCCCTGGCAAAAGGTGAACTTGGCAGAAATCCTGCTACTTAGATATGTCAGGGAATCAGCGACCGTTGCTGACTGAGAAGAACAGTCGTCTTTGATTCCCTGCTCTCAGAAGTTTCGAAAGTCAAACAATCTCAAACAGCAGATTTTTCCAACTTTTTTTTTATCTCACACCGAAAGTTTGCCCACTCCTTATTTTCACCCGACTTGTTTTCGATTTTAAGTGGACTATCTTTCGGGATATTACAGTATATAGGTTTTATATTTGTTTCGAATTTTTTTATTGTATATCACTGTATTTCATGCAGCTAAGCGCTTAACTAATTGTTTGAAAACATCTGACTGCACAAAGTGTAATATATAATATTGTAATTGTAGCATATCTGAAAAATAAAACATTGTTGTTGCAAATGGAACAGCCGTGGGCTGAAAGATTGGTCGGAGAAACAGAATCCCTATGGGTCACAACTTTAGATACATTGCTGAGGGTAACCCTTGGCAATCGCTTGCGATCTTATTCAACGGTGAACTTAAAAGCGGCAGAGGTATCATGCCCAGAAGGAAACGTAACGCTTTTGAACTCAATCGCAACGTTAGATATGTCAGAAATCGATATGAGGAACAACCGTTTGCCACACTCTCTGGAATCACGTCTGGTTACCACAGCAGCACCAGTTTGCTTGCACAGCTGAGAACGAACAGTCGTCTTTGTTATTCCCTGACTTCTCTCATGGGAAGTCCTATCGTGGGAGCCATAATTCGGAAGGACGATCTACCTTCCAAGCTAATGCACTGGTCATTATCCTGGACAGCATGCCCACTCTTTTATCGGTCAACTTTTTCAATTCTATCTCGAACACCTGGACAAGTCCATTCGCACCACTCTAAATTGATATTGGGTTAATATCTTAGTTGCGTGTGCGTAGAACCGCTTGGATTCTTGTTATCCCTCGACGTTCTTGAAGGTGGACTATCGTTCATCGGGGCTGCAGTTACTCGGGGTACATGACTGTGTTAGGTAGGTACCGCGGCATCCGTCTTGTGCGTCCTCAACATTTGCTACGAAGCCATCGGTAAATGATTTGTACCCTGTAAAAACGCAAAACTTTTTCAGATTTGCATTAGTACTAATCCCGAAGCCAGTAGCGTGTGGACTTTCATGCTCCACCAGGCGCGGGTGCCTGACAAAGGCTTATTCTTTCCATATTGATGTGCATTGTTAACACGAAGACTGAAACAACACAATCATTGTTCAATGGATGTTAAACGTATGCTACCATTGCCTTTATATTTCTTCATTGCCTGGCAAAACAAAAGAATGACCACTTTTCACCGACTTTTTTAAAGTGGCTCTTCGATATACAATATGTTTATATGTTCGTTATTACCCCCCCTATCTGACTGCACAGTGTAATAAAATATGTTCCGACTTGCACCTGTAAGAGAAACTGCTCTTTTTTCCATCTTCGCGGGGCTTCACTCTGCCGTACGCGCTGCAATTGGTCGGGAAGAAACGGAGTTTCTGAAGCACCCATGGTACATTTAGCTGCACACCTCTGCTCTCTATTCGGTGGAAGTATTTGTTGGGATACATTGCTGACAGGACGCCTAAAATATTAACAATATTCTATAAAAAAACTTAAGAAAATTGTTACAAGGCAACAAGTTACGTATTTGTACAATAAGCAGACGAACGTATCGTCACCAAAAGGCGAATTAAAAAGAAAAAAAAGAGAAAATTATGTAATGGTTTTGGGTTAAGTTTACGGGTTTAAAGGAAATTCACATGAATGGCAAAAAGGTCGAGGACAAGACAAAACATCCTTCCAACTGGTAGCGTGAACATTTATTGACGTTCCTCGATGACGCTGATCACATCAGCGGGGGCCTGGCTAAACAATGAAGGGACAGGCGATAAAGAAAGGGTATAAACGGAAAGGGTAATTTCGGCGAAGTGACGTGTGTGAAAATTTGGCTTTGGACCACCGATGTAGGCTGTAGTTGTTGATGAAAAATACGAGATCTCGGTGTCGGAGAGGCTGTGAGAGGGGAGCCAATGTTGCCCAGGGCTTGTCGCTTGGAGAAAGCCTCGATTAACTCCCGGCCATACCGAGACCTGTGACCTCCAACTGTGCGGATGCGTTTGAGCTTTGTATCGCAGATTGTGCAGGCGTTGACATGCTGAGCTACCGGGTGGAGGCTTTGAACGGATTGGTTGTATGCACCTTTCTTTCACATCATCATCGTGCTCCCTCAGGCAGAAGACGCTTAGCTGCATCTTCTTCGTGACAATATTTTTTCTTCGTGGTTTGCTCTCCTCGTCGAACCCGTCAGCGGGGCTGCGTTTTCAATGACGATCTCAGCCGTGACTTAGTTTGCTAAAAGGGTGGCGCGAGAAAGGACTGCGACCTCCTCACTGTGCGCCTTTAGCATTTGCTACGATGCCGTCGGAAAGATTAATACACACTCAGGTGTGCGCCCTCAGCATTATTTTGAGATCCCGGGAAACTCCAAGTGTGGAGAGTATCGGGCACCTTGTGTCACTCGGCAACCAATGAGATTTCGGCAATTACCAACCAGAACGACGAACAACCAATCTTGAGGCAAGAAGCGTGGACATAAGAGGCCCATTCTGCATTTCTATGCTCTCAGTGACTATGTAATAATCATTACTCAGCAATTAAAGACTGGGTGAGTATTTTCCTAATAAAACCTGACCGCAATTGTCCTGGAACTAATTTAGAAACTTCATTTATTTATGAAGTGGGCTTCTAGAAAACTAGAAATTATAAGATATATAAAATAAAGACGATTATGCGGAGCAGCAAGAACTGCTGTGAGAACTAAGAACGCGCCCTTTACTTTTTGGGTATAGTGAAATAAAAGTACGCTCTCAATCTCCGAAATAAAGGAGGGTATGAGACGGCGTGGGGATGTCAAAGCGCTAAGCTACGATTGAAATGATTAGCGGGTAAATGCAAAGGCAGCTTTAGTAATGGGTATTGACGCAGAGGCTAGCTGCCTTGGCCTCTACTCTTTGTTCAAAGGCGCTTGAACACCCATCTACGTTCAAATTACGAACGCCACCGGCGTTCGGCGTTCCAACACGTTTGTAAAGGGAGTAGAGACAATGACAGCTAGCCTTTGCGTCTATCCAATAATCATTCCAATCATAGCTCGGCTTTCTGACGTTCCCTCTCAAATTCATCTCCTCCTCTTCCCCAACCAGTCGGAGACGCATTCCATGCACCGTCCTTGAGGCAACCAGCACCCCCAGCCAACGAGTGAGCACTACAAGTTTGGAGCCATTTAATTACCATCCTCCGAAGGTACGTTTTTGACTCAAATGTTGCGTCATTATTTAGGGGTCGTTGTAACGTAGTTAGGAGGTTGTCTTCGTTGACTCCGTCGGCGCGAAATGTGAATTCATGACGCAAAAAAAAAAAAAGTGAGCAACGTTTCTTTGCCCTGGATGGTGGGACAGCTCAAGTTTAAAAAAGTCCTGTTCTGCCTTAGTGTTAGAGAAGCAACTTTGGTCAGTACAGTACCAGTGAGTTGTAGGACCTCTAGTGCTAAACACGTGGTAGTGACTTCAAGCATCACCTTCCCGATAACAAGGCTACGACGCTGGATGTTTTACCTCAGTACCTGCGGAAGGAAGGAGCAGAGAACAAACTAGATACGTGTGCTGCGTCAGAGCTTCTTTTTTTTTCTTTTTTTTTTTGGGGGGGGGGGGGAGGGATTTTATGTATTTACTGACTGAACACGAGTCCCTGCCGACCTAAATTCTACCACTCGCTTCCAAGCTGTAACCCGCGATGACCTCTAGAAGGTGGAGCGGAATAGCCTGCACTACGCTATGAATATTAAGAGGTTGTTACTATGAGGAGGTCTTCAGGTTCAGCACCTGCTGACAGCAAGCAACCAAATATTGAGCGCACGATTTCCAAATAAACAGCGGGACCTTTTTCTCTTTACGTTCTCTGAAAACTCGTAATGAAGCATGATAGAAAATTCATTCAAACTGCGCACGATAAGAATGTTTAACTGTTTTTGGTATATATACCGATGAACCCCAAAAATCAATCCCACTATTGAGGGTATAGGCCATATGCAAAAGTCCTTGCCAGCTATCATCATCATGCCATTAGGAGCAGCCATATTGGGGGGTTTATCACATCTTCCAGTAGCGGACGAGGCGCATCTGAATCTAACTCGGTTTTCATGATATTAGGGCGGTTTATTTGTACATTCAACGAGTTGCTGGTTAGTTTCGGTTCAAAGAACAAATGGAAGACGGCCGCAAAATTCTGGAAAAGGAATTGCCAGCAACGAGGTCGCAAGACTCGTCACTCAAGCAGTGAACTGGGCCATCCAGGTCAATGAACGATATTTCTCGAAGACGTTCTGTGACGGGTTCGTACTGGACTTGCAGCAGGTGATGATATTTTAGTTCTACGACCTCACTTTGCCGGGACTATTGTTTCTCGGGCGAAACCATCGGTACGGGAGCCCTCCATTATGGTGTAAATCTGATAATTGATCATGGATACACTAGATGGCGCTTCTTTTCGCATATGGCCCATTCAGTGGACGCCATATTTAAGAGCGCCGTTTAGAACGCACGCTCAGGACGAGCTCACATTAACAGGCTACTAAGACCGGCAATTTTGATGGTGTCCAATGCACGTTCAAATGAAATCTCGAAGCTTGCTATCAGCCCTAGCTCAGCAGTCGCACACACAGCTAAGGACGCCATAGAGTGTGCTGACGGCGGGTTTCCAAAGTTCTTTTGCAACGTGCAATCCGCACCATCAAGACTGCCGGTCTCAGAAACATATTAGTGTGAGCTTGTTCTGAGCATGCGCTCTTAACATCGCCCTTAAATATGGCGTCCAGTGAATACCCTCTGTAGGGAGCACTCACTGGATGCCATATTTGTGGGTGCTGTTTAGAGCGCATGCTCAAAACAAGCTCACATTAATATGTTGCTAAGACCGGCAATCTTGATGGTGTAGAATGCACGTTGCAAAAACAAACACTGTGGAAGTTCGCCATCTGCAAGTGCTCAGCAGTAGTGCACAGAGCTATGGCCTCCAGTGCGCGACTGCTGAGCGCGTGCTGATGGCGAGCTTCCACAGTTCTTTTGCAACGTGCATTCCACACCACCGATATTGCCTGTCTCAGCAGCTTAGTAATGCGAGCTCGTTTTGAGCATGCGCTCTGAAGAGCACCCACAAATATGGCGTCCAGTGAATACTCCCTATAAAAGGGTGGTGAGCCGGGCTAGTTGGTATGATGACGTGCTGAGCATAACAACGCACAAAGGATGAGGACAAAGGAAAGAAAGACACAAAACACAAGCGTCGAAGTGCAATTGAAATATAATACAGAAAAAAAGAAGTTGAAAGCATTAAAACGCATGCACGATAAGAGTGCGCCACATACATATTAGCGGCGAGATGTTTTGGTGGCGCCCTCCTGTGGTTCTCCCTTGTGACGTCATTACCTTGCAAACAACAAGTTCGATGGTGTTTGTTATTAGCATGGTGGACGCTTGAAATCATTGCGCTCTCAAAGGAACACTGCCAACACCGTCAAAATTAAAATTCTTTCATTCCTCTTATTTCCGTCGTTGATAAATTCCCTTTACGACGTCATAATCAGCGTTCAGCCAATCGTGGAAGGCCGACCACAGCGACGCTTTCAGTCGCGCACGGGGCTAATATTTAACGACAGAGTGCACATAGCTTAAAAGGTACGGTTCACACAAGTGCTTCAAAACAGAATGGCATTATTTCAAACTACAAGTACATTTCATTCCCCAATTGGGACCTTTCCAACGATAAAGTTTCCTCATCTGAAAACAGAAGGGAAGGTTTGCTAAAACTGCGTTCTTTCAAACTTTTGATAACAATTAATTCTAGAATTTTGCGAGCGTCTTTGTCTTAATATCTTACAATAATTATCGTGCCCTGAAAAGATTGCGAACTCAAACAAGATATGCAGTGTAAAGGAACATAACCCCCACCCTTTATTTCAGGGATCGATCATGTGCGGTGAGGCGATCATGCGTAACTGGCCGCCTCACCGAACATGATCGATTGGTGAATTCAGCGGTGGGTGTCATATTCTTTTACACTGCAGATCTTATTTGTGTTAACCATATTTTCGAGACAGGGCGTTTATTGTAGGATTTTATGACAAAGACAGTCACGAAACTCTAGAAGAATATGTTATCCATAGTTTGGGAGAACGCTGTGTTAATCAACCTTTTGTAGGGCTATTGAATGAGGAAACCTTGTTTTGGGAATGGCCTTTGCGTAATGGAATTAGTTTGTAGTTTGAAATGATGGGTAATCTGCCTTTAAACTGTGTTTGTGCCGCTCTCTTATAGGGGGTATTCACTGGGCACCATATTTGAGGACGCTGTTTAGAGCGCATGCTCAAAATGAGCTCATATTAAGAGTTCCTGGATGTTTTGTTTCTCATGCTTATGTTTCCTGGAAGTCGTGTTTCCCATTCGTATGTCTCCTGGAAGTTGTGGAATCCCATGCCCGTGTCTTATTTTTCTAAATATATAAGCCCGATAAACACCGATTTTCTGGATCGACACCATAAATTGGCACCAAAAAACATAAAATCCGCGAGAAACAAAACCCCTAAAACACGAAACTCTGACAATAGTTAACGTCGTGCTGTGACTTTGTTTTATGTCGAGAAAGATACCGCTTGACTAGAGAGAGCATGATGTAACTTCTTCCAAGTTTTTCGCTGGGCAACCCTGTCAGTGGGACGACCTTCGCCCAATTCGGAGGTCGGCTGACAAATTTCTACGCCGGTGTGTACGTGGCCTGCTGCGCTCTGCTGTGCCTCTTGTCGCACGTCATTATTTAGAGGAGAACTTCAAGGGTCGTATTCATAACGAGCGAGATCCCTTCGAGGTCCCCTTCAAAGCGTTAAATTTTACTTGAAGAAACCTCCGAGTAAAAGGTTCCCTGACCAATTTCTGTCAGTACTGAGAGCACAATTGCTGCCTGTGCTTACCTCTGCTAGATCCGCCAATAAAGCAATGAATAAAGCAATGAGCAAAGTTAAAAAGGCGTAAGAAAATAACAAGCGATAGTCCTAAACACTGGAAATTTGCATGACATTGTAGCTGAAAAAAGAGGGTCGACATGTGTATCGTATAGAACATTTGCAAGAAAACTAATCATTAGTTTGTTGATTTTAGAGAGTTCTAGATTAGCGTAAAGGACCCTCGCGTCAGCACTGCTTACAACGCACGCAAGCTGTCGACGTAACGTTACGGAGCGCGTTGAACGCGCACTTTTAGTAGAGCGGAAGGCAAACGCATATGTATGTATGTATGTATGTATGTATATTTGCGGCGCAATCTCTTTGTATCGAAAGTCTTGTAAGACACGCCAATAATTGGCGTGTCTTACATACGTAAAGGCTTGCAGCGCCATCTAGATGTGCTCCAGCGAACTGCTTCAAACAATCCAAGGCGGGTATTCGGTCAAGCCAATCCAACACCGCGAATCTCCTCGCTTTGCTAAGAAGTGCGTGAATTTCTTTCCAGTTGCCTGTTGTGAACGTGTTTTGTCTTCTTTTTTTTTAGGACTGTGCGACCAGCAGTTCGATCTAGAGTTCCTGTATACATAGGTTGCACTGACGTAATTTGGTCCTCCTTTCTGGTGGCCGAACTTCCTCGAGCGTAGCCTTTACTGTGCATATTCTAAGAGCAGTACACGAGCGTCGCGAGCGAGCGGAAACGAGTGAGCACAACTTCATTATACTTCGTTTCACTTTATCTGCGAGCGAAGCCAAAGCTACAAGCGCGAGACCAGCGCCTTTTGCGTTTCTGCCCAGCTCGCGCGCTCGAGCAAAGCCTGAAGGCACGGAGCTTTCGTGCTCGCGCTTCCAGCTTTGCCTTAGCTCTCACATAAGGTGAAACGAAGTATAACAGCAGGTTTTGGCCACCAGAAAGGAGGAAGGATATGATGTCACGTGCAACCCATGTATTGGCGACGTGCGCGACCGAAAGCTGACTATGACGTCAGAAAAGGATTTATCATCGACGGAAATAAGAGGAATGAAAGAACTTTAATTTTGACGGTGTTGGCAGTGTTCCTTTGAGAGCGCAATGATTTCAAGCTTCCACCATGCTATTTACAAACACAATCGAACTTGTTGTTTGCAAGGTAATGACGTCACAAGGGGGAACTATAGGTGGGTGCCACAAAAACATCTCGCCACTAATAGGCTCCCTACGGGAGCCAGAGTTGCGCGTTCACGTGATGAGCCGGATCAAGTGCCGTGCAGGAAAGTAGACGTTGCGCGCGCCCCGCCGAACGTCCCCCTGCTTTGTGTGTGTGTGTAAGCGTTGTAAAGTAGATGAAGGGGGGAGGAGAGGGCCAATAGTGTATGCGCACCAGGCGCGATGGTCACTGGCTCTCGGGGGTTGGGGGTTGTGAGCGCGCCGCGCGCCTCAAACGCGCGGCGCTGTTATTCGCCGAATTCAGTCGCGTGAGGAACTGGATCAACATGCCATGCAGGAAAGACGGCGCTACGGGGATGAACGTGCAACTCTGGCTCCCGTAGGGAGCCTATACAGGAACTCTAGTTCGATCTATGTTTCGCTCCAGTGTGTTGTGGGATCCCTACTATCTTATGTTGACCTCGTCATTTGCTTGGAAGTATGCAAGCAATAGGTCGCACCCTTCGCGTACCGACATCACGGTAAACACCTTTTCTGGTTCGACGGCTTCGCCAACGTTCTTGGCTATCGACAACCATCTTCGTGGTCGCTCGAAAGGGTTCGTTGCGTTGATTTCTTTGAGGAGGTTGTGGGTCGCTTGTCAATACCGCCCGATCAGGCCGAGTTCCACTCGCTCCGAGGAAGTCACACGGGGAAGCGCTACCATTTGGAAAAGGTTTAATCTGTACTTAAGTTCAGAGTCTGATAAAGAGGAGGACCAAGTCTGTCTAGTGGTCCGGGTCTTCTGTTGGAGGCCTTGCTCGGCACCGGCTCTTTCGTCTGTCTCCAGCTCCGAACTCCACGTGTCCTCGCCCGCCACGAGCCTCGCCCTTTTTCTCTTCTTCTTTCTCTTTCTTCCACAAGGTTGAGGTCATCTTCCATGGTGAAGCGAACCCGTACAACGCGCGTAGCACTTCCACTGGTTTGCCTCACCGCCGCCATTTTTCAAACTGGAGTAGTCTCGCGCTCTCCCGTGCGCGACGAGAGCAACGAGAATGGCACGTAGGGGACCACTACGTTCGCTCGCAGAAATCGATAGCGAGCGTACATATGAATAGCTCGCTGCAGTGCGTACGTATGGCTCATGCGCAGATTGGAGGACGCAGTGTTAATGCTAACGTAGGGGGCTTGCGTTTGCTCCTATACGTAATACTAAAACTCTCTATTACTTTTTGTCGCTGTGCCCCAGTCTAAATGGCGGTAATTAATATGTGAGGCAAACAGAGCACGATAAATTTGAATCTTAACTTTTGTAGGCAGAAGAGAGCGACAGTGACCGATAATGCCAGCTACCTTTGACAGTTCGCGAGTTGTGAATTCTATATGATGATCCCATTGCATATACTCTGAAAAAATTACGCCTAGCGTTTTATGATGGCTTACTATTTCAATCTGGCTGCTACCAATTTTAAAGGGGGACCGGCAAAAATATACTTCCGCCTGGCGGAAAGTCCTCCTCGCCCTCTTTTTTGCCGTTTCCCTCTTGTCTAGCTGCACGGCGAGGTGGGGGGGAAGGTCCCCTTTTGTACCGGCTTCTTCTGAGAGGATAAGCCTAAGATAAGCAGGATTTTCGGGCCCTCGCAAAGCCTAGCCCTCCGGGTGGATGTTTTACGAAGCTGGGAGGGCGCGCCCATGCAGTCACCCATTTGAGCTGTCAAAGTTGGTTGGCTGTAGCCGGCGGCAAAGTAAACGATTTTTATCTCCGTTCCACCTTCAGTCTGAGCGCAGTGGACGCCACGAGCTATCCCAGCCGATCCAGCGCCGGGAGAAAATAGCGTGACCTGCCGGTTGGGCAGAGCGACACAGGAAGCTCAAGGTCACAAGACACTCTCTCAACGCTGGATTGGCTGGGTTGGCCAATTGAACATACTTTTCATACTAATTCTCGGTTTCTGAAATAAGGAGTGCAGAACCCATGCGGCAGATGTGGTGGTTTCAATATGTCAGCATGATTCACATGTTCACAAAACATTCAGCCTCCTCATAAAGCCAGCCTATCACGCTCAAACCTGCCTCAAATGGGGAACGATGGAAAAGATAGATGTGTACCATGCGCGGGCATCTTAGCGGATCTCTGTTTTCGCACAGTGCGCACAAATTATTGTGTGCCTAACTCGCAGGATATGATGGCCAACCGAAATGTGGATGAAAATTATAATTACACATCCTAAAAACCGCATGAGTTGAAAGGACAGCAAGAGGGTGAAATTTATATTTACAGATCCTAACAACTACATGAGTTGAAAGAGCAGCAAGGGTGAGCGTCGATATTAGGGAAGTTTTAGCGTTCGTTTTTAGCTCTCCGGCAACCGTACCTCACAACGATATATACGCTAGGCTTGCTGTGAGCATTCTTTATTGAGCACGGCTATCGCAGCGGAAAACGCAATATTAAACCCATATTGGGGAGTTTAGCGTGTTCCGTTATCGTTCAACGTTGCTTGTACCGGTGCTATAGCACGGGCTGCCACTTCAAATTTTTTGGGGTTCATTTTTTTTAAAATTTATTTAACATGACAAATGATAGTAATTTGACATTTTAAAAACATAGCTGCACTGCGCCACGAAGTTTTCACGAACAGAGTATCGGCGATATTTCTCGTTCGTTTTTTCTTGTAAAAATTGAATGATGTTTAGAAAACTGTTAATGCGAGTATCCAACCTAAGCGGTAGATCTTAGAACTAGGCAAATGATAGCTGGGGAATAAAAGCAAAAAGCGCCGATGTCTTGTTTGCGCTAACAGTGTGGCGTAATGTGCGCATGCCGGTACACTATCAGTGCAAGCAGAGTCAGTACATTTATTAAACAAAAAAAGTGTTTTTTATAGCTGAAATTTGTCATTTCTAACAAGCGATTCCACAAAGAGTGCTGCTATTGTTCATCAACTTACGATGCATCAATTTGTTCCTGTACACTAAAATGTGCATGACCCTTGCATTAAAATGTGAATTTTATGTTTGCGCTAGCTGTGTCAGGCAGAGTAAGATACAAGTCTATTTCTCGGACATTTGAAGAAAACCTCCATTTCGCCTGGTATACATTTTGCGTGTACGCGCCTACACTGCTTGTTTTGAGTTAATATCTACGTCAAGCGATTTGACACTCTTGCAGAATGCTGGTACAAAAATAATTTTCCAGCTATGAAAAAAAGTTTTGTACAATAAACTAATTTATTTAGTCTGATCATGCAGATGTATGCGCACATTACGCGACACCGTTAGCGCGAGCACAATATCGGAAATTTTGCTGTTTTTTCCTAGCAATGTATTGTCTAGCACTAAGATCTACCACTTAGGTTGGATACTCTCATATAACAGTTTTTTAAACATAAGTAACTTCTAAGGAGAAATCAAAAGCGGGAAAAAACCGGCGCTAGTTTTTTCGTGCTAACTGCTTGGAAGAGTGTACTATAATGCGTTTACACCGCCAAATTGTTGTACCATGACAGTTTAAAAAAAAGGCTGCTTTTACTTTAGTTTCTTGAAGACTTCGAAGATTACTTTGAAGTGGCAGCCTGTGCAATAGTACCGAAGCAAGCAAGTTTGAACGATAACACGACACGCTAAACTCCCCAATATTGGCTTTAATAGGGAGTCTTCGTAGACAGTTTTTTCACCTCTGATACGCTCTCTGGAACGAAGACGCCACTACTGCGCATGCGCGGCGCTAGCCTTGCCTGCAGAGTCTCGGATCTCGTAGTGGGTTGTGGAAAACGTTGCGGAACAGCGGAAACGATCTACGAAAACTCCCTAATATTAGGGAGCTTTTGTAGACCGCGTTTTCCCCTCCGCTTCCCTCCGCAACGAAGAAGCCGCTACTGCGCCTGTGCGCCCATGGCCTTGACTGTAGAATTCCGGGTACCGTAGCGGGTTGCGGAGAGCGTTGTGGGACGGCGAAAACGATCTACGAAAACTCCTTACTGTGTTTTCCGTTCCGATATCCGTGCTCGATAATAGGGAATTTTAGTAAACCGTGTTTCCCCCTCCGCTAAGCCCCTCCGCTACCCGGAACTCTAGAGCCAAGGCCATCGGCACGCAGGCGCAGTGGCGGTTTCTTCGTAGCGGAGGGATAGGGGAGGGGGAAACACGGTCTACTAAACCTCGCTAGTGAATGCTCACAGCAAGGCTAGCTTATAATGTCGTTATGGGGTTCGGAGAACTACAAACGATCCACTAAAACTTTATAATATCGACACCCACCCTTGCTGCTCTTTCAATTCATGAGCTTGCTGTTATGTGTAGATGTAAATTTCATCCACGTGCATTTCGTCGGCCATCATATCCTGCGAGTTAGGCGCACAATAATTTGTGCGCGCTCCACGAAAACACACTCTAAAAAAAGTCTGTGCGTCTACTTTCACGCACAGCACTCGGAAAGCCAATCACCGCAACTTACGGAGGCAGCTCAGCGAATGACGATGCCGAAACATATGTTTAGACCAAAAAACGCAGTCTGAGTTGTGACATTAAGCAATGCAAGCGTGACGTTTTGCATTGCTTAATGTCACAACACAGAATGCGTTTTTTGGTCTAAACATAAGTTTCCGCATCGTCATTCATTAAGCTGCCGCTGTAAGTTGCGTTGATTGGATCTCCGAGTGTTGTGCATGAAAGTAGACGCACAGACTTTTTTTAGAGTGCAGGGATCCCCATTTGAGGCAGATTTGAGCGTGATAGGCTGGTATTTTGAGAATGCTGAATGCTTTCGAAACATGTTAATCATCTTACATATTGAAAGCACCACATCTCGCGCATGCGTTCTGCAATCCTTATTTCAGAAACCAAGAATAAGTATGAAAAAAAGTATGTTCGATTGGTGTGGGGATGCATCGCAGCTTTCCAGTAAGCTTTTACTTTGCCACAAGCCACAGCCAACAAACTTTGACAGCTCAAAAGGGTGACTGCCAGGGCGCAGCCTTCCAGCTTCGTAAAACATTAACCCGGAGGGCTAGGCTTTGCGAGGGGCCACAATTCCTGCTTATCCTAGGCTTATCCTCCCAGAAGAAGCCGGTACAAAAGGGGACCTTCCCCCACCCCGCCTCGCCACGCAGCTAGACAAGAGGGAAAGGGTGAAAAATAGGGCGAGGAGAACGTTCCGCCAGGCTGAAAAATATTTCTGCAGGTCCCCCTTTAAGCACATAATCAGTATCAATAGGTTTATTTGCTGGTCTAAACACAGTCGCTTTCGTTTTAGCAGTATTTATTTTAAGGCTGTTTTGTTCTGACAATATAAGAAACTTCTCTGAGACAGCATTACATTTAATTTTCAGTTCATCAATATTCGTCGCAGTAATAAAAATTTTAGAATCATCTGCACACATTATGAAACGTGAGTGTTGAAAGACGTTGACGATGTCATTGATATACATATTGAACAGAAGCGGGCCAAGTGGACTGCCCTGTGAAACACTAGACTTCAATAGTTGTAACGGAGGAATACAACCATCTGTTAAGACACACTGCTTGCTCTTGGTATATGGAAACTTGCCAGTTGACAAGGCCGAGCTAAATATGCACACAAACACTGGGGCAATTATATCAATCACAAATTTATCGAGTTTTATTTGTATGCCAGCAATGTTATGAATTTTATATTATTAAGTCCCATAATACAGAAATCACTTTAAATTCGTACGTAGAGGCCAAAAAACAGATTTGTCTACACGACTCTGGATAAACGAGGAAGCAGACTCACTGTGAGCGCTGGAAGGTAAGTTTGGTGAAGTGGCGCACAAAATACTCGAAGAGCGGTATGTCCGATATATCCTTCACCAGATATTGAGAGTATATTGATTTCTTTGGACTGCTGCGTTGAAAAACTTTGATTCTGGACTGCCATACAATGGCGGGTCGCTTTTTGTACGTGTCATGAAAAAGACGTTTGTGATAACTTGGCTTTGTTTTTTTAAGTGGAGATGTAAGTTGATTACGATACTCACTCATTACGATCTCGAAATAAATGAATTGGTGGTATAGTAACTCGAAATAATAAAGATGTTATGATGTCATGAAGCTCTCTGATCTTAGAAGAAGAGGACATCCAGTGAGCACGCTCGCAGGAGGCGGCACGCGCTGTTGCGTTTGGAACTGACGAGCAATCGCCATAGCTGCTGCTTTGATCCCGTATGTTACTTATTAAACAGTTTGCTTAAACCATCCTCCAGAGCTTAACTAGCAACATAACATGGTGTCAGAAGTGGTGAGCAGCTCAACGTCCACATTTTTCATTTAAGCAACAGCAACATTTAAGCAACAGCAACATTTAATGGGGTACTCCCCCGATTTCTTCATGGTCCCCGATTTGCTTGAAATTTTGCTAAACTCACCAGACAACATCGCTAAAATAGTATCCCAAATATTAGGTTAAAATAATTTTTTTTCACGAAGTTATTGAATTTACAATTTTGGTCCTCACCGTGTTTTTCAAACTGAAAGTCTCTACTGGCAGCAACGAAAGAGTGACGTCAGTGGAAGTGCAGGGGTTCACTCTTTGGACTGTAGAATTTGTTCCCAACTGATTTGAAGCAGTTTCATGGTGTCAAATGAATGCTTTGGAAGCTCGCTCCAGGATCCGCGCTCCAGAACCGAACGAATGATTGGCATATTCTATTTTTTACACTGCTCGCTCGACTGGCAAGCCTGCACTTCCACTGACGTCACGGCACTGAAAAGTGCGGGTAAATTTGAATGTTGGTTTTTGCATCATTTTCATTTGCCGATTTCGCCATAACTATTATGAATTTCGCGATACTAAATAGCATTCCGGAAAGGGTAAAGGCCGGGGAGTCAGAAAATATAGTTAGTTGAGGTAGCTCAAAAATCGCCGGAGTACCCCTTTAAGCAACAAGCAACAGCAGCAACAATATGACATCTGCTTTCCTACAACCGCCGGCTCCGTTCCAGCCTGGTGACGACCCAGCAAGAGCATGGGAGGAGTGGAAATCATCGTACCTTATCTACGAGGTAGCCTGTGAATCTGCATCCAAGCCTATCGCTACTCGGAAAACTTTTCTGCTCCACTGCCTTGGACCTCAGGCAAGACTAATTACGCAAACCTTTCCTCTGCAACCAACGGGAGATGGTCAAAGCGGGCAAAGAGAGAATGCAGTAGATTACATACTGCACGAATTCGATTAACTGTATGCACCTTAAAAAAGCGTCACACAAGCGACAGCCATTTTTAACACAATGAGCCAAAAGCCAGAACAAACCATTGACGAATTTGTAACTGAGATAAAACTGCTGGCTCAGAAATGCGACTACGGAGCTCAAGAAAACAGGCTCATTGGTGATCGTATCATCATTGGGATACGAGACGTGGCTTTGCGCGAACGATTGTTTCGTGAACCGAGTCTAACCCTAGACAAAATCATTTCAACCTGTAAAGCAGCTGAAATCTAAAAAAAAAACACGTGAATGATATTCAGAAAACTGAAGACAACGTTAGAGTTGGTCGACTCTATCGTCAGCCATTTAGCTTCACAGCAGCGCAACGAGGGTATCAACCATCCGAACCACAAAAAGACCAATCCAGCAACCGACAGCCAAGTTTATGTTCGATGTGTGGCACTTCCCATCAACCCAGAAAATGCCCAGCTTACGGAAAGCACTGCCTTTCCTGTGGAAAATATGGACATTTTTCCCGAATGTGCAACCAGACACAGCAGAAAACCTACGGATATCGGCGTGTTTCTGCACTCGAAGGAACTTCCAGCTCGTTGATAGACAATGAGCCTCACGAAACGATCCATTTGGGAGGCATAACCATTGGGCCTCTTCCATCAACCAAAGCAACAGCACGGTACGAAAGCGTATACATTAATGATATTTCGAAGACCCAGGTGGAAGAGGTACGAAGTAAAGAGGCAGTGGCATCCGTGGAGAACTTCGAACTGCTCAAATCCAAGCTTGCGCAAACTGGGACAGAGCTAGAAAGGTGGTCAAAGAAACAAAAGGGCATCGTGGCATCTCGCCCCGAAGAGGAACAAGGCCTGTTTTCAGAGTTGGTGTTGGCAAAGGTAGAAATGTTGCGAATGTCTTTGGAGCACGAGAGAAATACCGAAGCGAGCTTTGGCCGTGAGCAGGCCCTTCAAAACGAGTGCAGGGCAGCTTCGGTTCTCCTGGAGGAGATGCAAGCGCAGCAAGCAGAATTTTCTCATGCCAAGTGTCAGGAGTCCGAAACATTGAAAGTCCAGTTAGTTTCTCTAAGTGGGAATTCGGCAAAGCAGCTGGAGCTTGTAGATGACAAGGTGGAAGAAGCGGACACCCTGAAGGAGAAGTTTGAAGCACCTTTCTGCCGAGTACTGCATCTTGCAGGATGTCCTTCTTCAAGACTGTGGCGAGGACTTGCCGGCAGTTGAGAATGATTCCGAACAAGAGTTCGGTGCCTTTCAGCACCTCAAGAAGCTACTGGACCGCGCAAAACGCAAAAGAGAGGCCCTGGAAAACCAGCTTGCTAAAAAAGAGGAGCAGTTCAATCTACATCAGCAAAACTATCAGTCCTTAAAGGACCGGCACCAGTGGCCGTTACAAGATCTCGGAGCATTTGTACGGAGCAACATCGAGCACACCAACCAGTCGTCAGAAGCTGCAGTGTCTCTTGAAGCAAGTCAGCTGGAAGACTTGAACTGTCTGCTGACAGTACTTCAGGAACGGGTCACATCCTTGACAGTTAGGAACGAGCTCCTCGCTCACGAAAGTCAGCAGTGGAAATCATCTTGTGAAGATGCGAGTGAAAACAGTAGATGCGTGTCTGATGAAAGTCACTTCTGGCAGCAGAGACACGAAAAGGTGGCGGAGACTTTGAGAGAAAGAGAGAATGTCGTTAAGTGGCACAATTCGTCGCAAACGGAAGCAGACGAAAGCTTCATTGCCGCGAAGGCAGAAACAGAGTGCGACAGATTGGACGAGAAAGTCAGCAGCCTCCTAAAACGAAACGGAAAGCTAGAAATCGAAGCCGACGTTTTACGGTCAGAACTTTCCAGCCTGGAGGAGCAAGCGAGATGCTCGTCAGTGACAACAAACATTTTCATCAGCTAGCAGAGAACCTAAAACAGGCACGACATTGCCTCAAGGAGGAGCTGAAGACTCAGAGCGAGCAGCACGTCAAAGCCACCAAGGAGCTGGAGAACGAGAACTACACTACGCTGGACGAAGCGGCCAAGTGTGAGGCAGCACTGTCAGCGCTGAAGACAGACTACTCCTAGCAGTTGAACAAGTATAACCACATTGTATACAGACACAGGAACCTGCAGGAAGAGTTTCACGTGGCAGCCCAAGAGAAACGCAGCTTGGAGGACAGGTGCACGCAGCTCACAGAAGAGTGGGCAACAGCCAGACGAGCTCTCGCAGTCTTCGAGGAGCAGCAGGGCGCAGTGGAACAAAAGACCATGCAGGAGCTGCAAGAGCTGCGGCAAGCAAAGCACCAGTTGCAAGAGCACTTTCGCCTCCTCAAGGACAAGCATCTCAAGGCTGAAGAACGGTCGGTACAGACGCCAAACCAAAAAGTGGGAGCCTCAAGGGAACATGTCACCGAGGGCACTGGAGGCACAGCGAGAACTTCGGAGGCACCAGCAAGCCGAGTCGAGATAGAGGAACTCTCCCGGCGGTATGAGTCCCTTGTGGAGCAGTCTCGAGCCGAGGAGAGCAAGTGGAACCAGGAGAAGAAGCAGCTGATACACATCGAGGAACACCTGAAGGAAGCAGCCGAGACCTTGTCAGTGCCGAGACCTTGTCAGCCAAGCAGTAGCTGTTGAAAACCCTGCCACAGCCAAAACAGGAAATTTGGTTTGAAGCAGCCGAGACCTTGTCAGAGCCGAGACCTTGTCAGCCGTGCAGCAGCTGTTGAAAACCCAGCCACTATAGCCAAAACAGGAAATTTGATTTAAAAGACGGGGACACTGGAACAGAGGTGTGGTTTTAGACAGAGGCCCGAGTGAGAGGTCGTACACGGTGCAAGGACAAGAAGGACGCACCTACAGGCGCAACCGGTACCACATCAAAGAAGCACATGGAACAGCAGAAACGAATACAGCTGCTGAAAACTATTTCCCTACAGTCTCAAACGAAGCTGCTGAAGAGTATATCCTTACAGTCTCAAACGACGAATCACTTGAAAACATTTACATGTTTACAAGGTCTCAGGTCCTGCGTCAACGGGATAACCAAAAAAAACAAGAATTGGACGCGTCATGGTGAAGCCGCTACGATACAGAGACTGACAAGTGCCGCACTTGCACTGCCTTATCTTCAAAAAAAAAAAAAAGAAGGGGAGGGGGGGGGGCATGTTATGATGTCATGAGGCTCTCTGATCTTAGAAGAAGAGGACATCCAGTGAGCACGCTCGCAGGAGGTAGCACGCGCTGTTGCGTTTGGAACTGACGAGCAATCGCCATAGCTGATGCTTTGATCCCGTATGTTACTTATTAAACAGTTTGCTTAAACAATCCTCCAGAGCTTAACTAGCAGTTCCCAAAATGCCTCAATTATGCCTAATTAAGGTTCATTGGGTCAATTGCAACACAAAGTAGTAAAAATATTAATCATAAGGTCAATTGAGCTCATAATGAATCATTTGGTTGAATATTAGCTCAAAGTAATAAAAAGCAACAATGATTCCCATTAAGCCGAAATAAAGTCTATTGGTTCAAAATTAACTAAGTTGTCAAATGAGTAAGAAAAATGTGAATAGACCTCACAATTGATTAACTGGTCGCATAATAACTCGAAGTGATCAAGAGAAACATCAAAATGTCAATGAGGCTGACATAAAGTCTTTGAGTACAGAATAACTCGACGTAATCAAACTACTAATCATAACATCAATTAAGCTCATAAAAATCAATGGGTTGAATGTTCGCTGAAAGTAATAAAGTCATCAAGATGTCAATTAGGGCGAATAGAGTCCATTTGGTAAATACTAACTTGAACTAATGAAAAGAGTAATCAAAATGTCACTCGTGGTCATAATAAATTAGTCTATTATTTGCTCAAAGTAATGTCAAGAGTAATCATGATGCAAATGATGCCGAATCAAACTCTATTTGGTCAATAGTAAGTCGAAGTAATCAACAGAGTGATCATAATGGTAACTGAGCTAAGAATAAATCGCTTGGTTGTATAAAAGGTCAAAGTAATTATGATAGTGGGGATTATGTCAATTAGACCAATATAAAGTCATATCTCAAAGTACTCAAAGTAAACACGATGTCAATAAGGCTCATATAAACTCAGTTGTGGGAATAATATATCGGGGAAAGATAAAAAGTAACTACTGAGTTAATAGAATCCATTTAAATTAAATTGGGTGAATAGTAACATGGATTATTCAGAGTTGTAACTCAAATCTTGGCTGAACTTTTACAAAGTTCCCTTTGTTAACTATAATTCAAAGTATTCAACTGAGTAACGAAAATTTTGCTCTTATAAAGTTGTTTGTGTCCATAACAGCTATATAACCAAAATGTAACCAGAATGTCAAATGAGCTTCTACGAAATTATATTTCTGTCAATAATTCCTCGAAGTAGTCGAGAGTACTAAAAGTATTAACTGAACTATTATTAGATAAATTGTGCTATTAATAGGTCAAAGTAATTAGAAGTGGAAGCCATTTTAAGTCGAATGTGTAAATATTAGCGAGGCTTAATAAAAAAAGTAATCACAAATTACAATTGTACTTATATAATCCTAACTGTATCAATAGTAATTCGATGTATAGAAAACGTGTAAACAAAACTTCAATTCGGCTAAAAAAAATTCGAGTGCGCCACTAATAACTCGAGGTTACCAAAAGAGTGATCAACATGAAAATCGTGGGACTAGCAACTAGAAGTAATCGAAACAGTGATCAACGTATCAGTGGCCCCCCCAAAAAATCTAATTACATAAACAATTACTCTTATTTATATAAAGTGTAACCGAAACACGACCCCTGAAGACAAAAACGTGCATGTACATATTGTGGGTTAAATTGACTGACCTCAGGATTAAATTGGGTAGCACTCGCGATTAAATTGAATGGCACTTGAATTAAATTTAATGCCACTTGGATTAAATTGACCA
The DNA here is from genome assembly GCA_013358835.2 of Ixodes persulcatus. Classification (NCBI taxonomy): domain Eukaryota; kingdom Metazoa; phylum Arthropoda; class Arachnida; order Ixodida; family Ixodidae; genus Ixodes; species Ixodes persulcatus. The sequence continues at coordinate 10,323 of JABSTQ010006531.1, read as the reverse complement.
CCATTTGGGTTAATACAAGCGGGAAAACCTGTAGAGTAACTTGTGGGAATGAAACGGTACTCGTGTATTATTTAATGTAATTTTGCTCCGTGTAAATTTTCGCAAGGTATTATAATTTCTAAAGCAGTTTGGGTTGTAATAAATTCCATATTACTTTTAATAGGTCATATGCAAAATGTAGAGCGCCATCTAGTTGCGCGCCGAGAACTACGTCCGCCATCTTGTTAGTGGCGAGAAAACGAAACCAGAGACCCGGCCGGCAAAGACCTCATGTAAAAAAGCGATGCCAACAATTGCTGCGTTCCGCTGCGGATGCAGCGATAAACCTTTGATTCGTGCGTTACGTGAACGCAAACGTGAACAGGGTTCACGTTTGCCCTATTTTATTTGATACTTGAGAGACAGCTTTTGACAAAAACAATCGGTGACAGCGCGAAGAAATATGCGGACGTTATCGCGCGGCGGGAAGCCATTTACAACTATTGAACTGGACCCTAATCTTTTCACGAAGTTGTACCAAATTTGTTTATGACCTTCTTTTTTCTTTTGTGTTATTTGTAGTGTCGGCCTGTCTTTTTCTTGATGCGCAAGCAGCTCAATGCATGCGGACGGGACCAAGGCTGTTAAGCGAGGCAAAAAGATGGCAGTTTTAATAATCTACGCCCCCATCCATAATTGAAGATGCGTATGGTTAACAATGGTATGGTTAGGTTCATCACAGTGGCTAAAACTTCGATGTCGGCGGCGTCAAACACTTACGTTGCGGACGTCGAATGAAGCAACACGGGCGGTGCAGACTTAATTTTACAACCTCCTTTTCTTTCTTTCTTCTTTTTTTTTTTTTTGTCGCAGCCGAGGTAGAAATTCTGCTTTGTGAAAAGAAGCTCGGGGGAAGTTTTGAGAGTGTCAATGCAGTTATTCTGTCAGGGTTGAACAAATCTTCATTAATAGCGCAACATCCGTCAACTGTGCTTGAGGTCAGTGCTATCTGAAACCAATTTTAGCCCTTTGCAACGCTCGAAAAATATTGCCCAGGGCACAGTTTCTTTTAAAAGAATACAGAGCGTTCCACCAAAAAACCCTCCGCCAGTGACAACTAAAAACAAAACAAAAAAATCTAATTTTGAGTCATGTATTTGCGTTGAGCAGTATACCTCTCAACAGTACGACTTCAAGCGTATTCGCATAAAAAAAGAATTAAAAGTGTTCTCAAAGATGATAGGCTTGACGGCCTATACACCTTTCCAAAAAACGCTCCTAGGCCGCCACCATGTTGCTAATGCTGATGCGGCTGGTGCGCCTCTCGCGCCCTCTATCAGCTAGAAATTTTCTGCCACTCTCTTGGACTGTGAAGACCCGCTCAGCGCGGTTCTTTACCTACGTTTTTGCGGTTTTGCATTCGACGTTTTCTCGCCCTTCTTGAAAGTATCCACTTACTTTTTTTTTTTATGCGCGCTGCGTACTCTTTTTGTGTTATCTTCCATTGTGAGGAATAAGGCTGGTAAGTGCCTGCCATTCAAGCTTTTCTGATCGACATTCAAAGGAAACGAAGGAGGTGAAGGACGTCGAACGGCCCTCGATGCGATTTGGCGCACATTGTTCACCCCCCTCCCCGGATAATCCGCGTAGGATCCTCAGTCATCTCCAAAAACAGTTGTCCGGGTTGGGGTGGGAAACGGGTCAGACGTGTTCGTTCCTTTGCCTTCATGCTGCTGTGAAAAGAGGAAGCTCTCCCCACGACGTGCCCGAAAACGAAGTCAGCTTGGATTCCGTCCGATCGTCAAGATGTGACTGTCGTCGACTGTGACTGTCTTATTTGACATCTTTCTCAAATAAATTATTTTCGGATAACGCTGCATCGTGTGGTACGTACACTATATTGTTCGAATGTTAGCACTTGCTAAATTGTAAGTCCGTGTCCCGTCCATCGGTAAACACGTTATTTGTGAGCGTGAAAAATGCATGCCTTTTGGCTATCTTCTGTTTTAACATATTTTCTACAGCTAAGCGCTTTGTCGTTTGACATGCGGCGAATCGCGCGGTGCCGTCAAAACGTATCGTAAAAAAACCACAAAAAACTAGAACGATACATTCCAGTCGCATTTGTTCTGTCGCGCGCGCACCCGACAAAAATAGTTTATAGGTTTTTTATTGCTTCTTGTTTTTTTTTTCAAATGTGGTACAATGCTTTCTCAATAACCCCGGGAAAATACATGCACCATGAAACACAAAATACAGCTGGAAAAGACGCGAATTTAGCCGCCAGCAGTGTTTAAAACTGCGCCTACGCAGGCTGTGCCTATAGAAATCAGAGTCCACTCGGTTAGGGTTAACGGGGACGCCAATGAGAGTCTAGCCTCAAACCCAGTGAATGGGCTCGAAAACGGTTTACTGCCCCTGGGGTCGAGTGTTTCTTGGAAAGGTGTATACTCGCGGTCAGCTTTCTGTGGCAACGCAGCCAATGCTAGAGGAGAGGGTGCACAAACCGCTGTACACGCGCTTTCCTCCTCTCTTCTGATTGCCACTGAAAGCTGACCGCGAGTATAGTCCTTTTGGAGGCCCGTGCACACGCTGGCGACAACAAGCTTCCACAGCGAAGGCGTAGGACTTGGTCCGCTGCTTCGACGAGGTTCTCGCCAGCGTGCACAGGCCTCTGAGAGTTTTGTCAGACAGTTGCGGTAGGTTTTTTAAACTGTTCGTCCACATAATATGATCAGAAGGCGGAAAACAGTTACTGCGCCATCGCTCATTGCCCGTACGGCTGTCTCCGATGCCTCCACTGAGCTTCGGTACTGGCAATGCTTGCCAACATTAAAATGGCGACGCTCTTAGTGTTGTCAGACCACAAAGCAATTTCTCATAAGGCCTATTGCACGCTTATTCACATAGATTGCAAAAAGCAGCAAAAGGTGGCGGTCTTCGTAAACAAAAGAAAAAAACTGACTTCTATTCAGTTGAATGGTATAGGAGCATATGAGAAATATTGATTTCAATTGACGTTGCTGCAATTTTTATTCCTGTTAGACCAAAGCACATAAAATTACAAAACATGGTGTTAGAACAATACTGCAACACATTTATCTTTGACAGAATACCAATTTGAGGAGTAAGTAATCCAAAGTTTATGTCCATAGCGTAGGTAATACATTCGATGAAATGACAAGTTATGACTACAATATTTTCTATGATCCATCGTGCTCATAAGGAATGCTGGAATGTATATGCTAGAAACGAGATCATAGTTCCTGCAAGTGATGGGTTTATCCTATTCAACTAGATGCGTGCTATAGGTGTTAGTATTGTGAAGAACCAAGTTCGATTGGGAAAATGAAACCCGCTTTTTCATCTCTCATAAACTGCATATGGCAGAGAAATCCATCTTGTTTTTCAGGGCACTCCTCCCCGATTGCTATCTTCATCCTCTAAGCGACCCGGAAGTCGCGTACGTGAAGAAGACTCCCGAGGGTCCCTCTGCAGCGCAGCGCGCCTTCTGGGAAGCCTCGACAAACAGTGACAGAGGTTGGAGGAACAACGTAAACATCACCTCCAAGCATCCGCAACACCTGCAGAAGTGCGGGCGAAAATTCATTCGCCCCTAAGCTGACAGTGTGGTTGAAGCTACGCGCTCGGAGGACCAATCAATCGCCTCCCTTTCGTCACCTGATCAAACTCTCTGAGCGTGTATGCGGATGGCAGCGTGATCCCGTGTCGGAAGATAGACGTAAGACTGGACTGAGCAGCACGCAGCTTCCACGGCATTGCTTAGGGGTGAACGCAGTCTATCCCGTCCCCAAATCGATCAGGGGCGGTCTCTGTTTGCGGGAGACAGCGGGTTAGTTCGAAGTGGGCTCGGTGGGAGTGTTTTCGATCATTTGTACCACAGGGAGAAGAAAATAAAAAAAAGCGTGGTTAAGAGTGGATCTTTTAGGTCGATAGGACTCACTGCGTCCACATAGAACTCAAAAAGGAGGCAATGCAACTCCCTGTCTCGAAATGGTTATCAAATATCTAATATGTCGCTCTCCACCTTAGATATAAAAAAGAACGCAACAGTATACTATGCATAGACGAGAAAGCTAGTGACAGGGAGGAAAATAATTTCGTGGAAATTCGTCATTCTGAGGTAAACTCCGCTTCTTAAACTTTTTTAGACTATGTTAATGACAGACGAAAAACTAAGGAAAAAAATAAAATAGAGAGACGACAAACTAGTTATTTTAAATAAATGTCGTGCTTAAGTACTGGAACGTATAAAGATTCCAAAGGAATACAAGCAGGAATCGCGGTTTTTTCTTTCGTCTTTATTGCCCTTCTCGTTCGTGCACGGAGATGATTTGTGGCTGAGTAGGTTAACCATATTTATTTTTTTTATTTATGGATACTACTATCTCCTTCGGAAGATGTGGTAGGAGGGGGTACATAATGTTTTTATAAAGGCATACATTTCTAGTCATTTTCGCACACGTGAATAAGGCAATCAACGTCATCATTATACAGTATTGAATAGAAATTGAAGCAAAAGCAAACAACAAAAAATCTACAAGAAATACCCTCAATCGCAGGAGTTACAGAAACTGCGGAGGTTAGCAATGAGTGATGACTCAGATGAAGCATTTATTACATGACTGGGTAGGGCATTCCAATCATGAATGGTCCTTGGGAAAAAATGAGAACTTAAATACATCGACCCTACAGCGGTATTCTTGTAATAATCTACAATGAACGTTTCGCATGAGGTAATTAGGAAGAGCAGGTTAAAATTATGTAGAGGTACCAATATTAAATCGGTTGTTTAGTAGGTCGAGCAAAACGTTTAATATTTGAAACATGCGTCTATGGGTTAATGAGCTAATACTGGAATACACATATAGTTCTGAAACCGGGTATTGTCTCTGAAATATGTTGTATATGAAACGAAAACCTTTTCTCTGAATGGATTCAAGTAAATTTATGATCAGTAAACGGGTCCCAGACAACAGACGAATACTCTAATATAGGCAGAAAAAACGTTTTGTAGGCTGTTAATTTTAGGTCGAATGAGGCTTGCTTTAAATTTCGCCGGAGAAACCACAGCTTAGTTAATGCATTGCGCACAATGTACCTAATATGTGTGTTCCAGCGCAGTTCGTTTGAAATGATTACACCGAGGTAATTATAGGAAGTCACTTCGGCTAGGACAGTATTGTTAATGGAATAATTATAGGAAGAGAAACTAGTATTGCGGCTTATATGCGTTCGAACACATTTGTTAACATTTAGTGACATCTTCCACGAGTCACACCAATCGTGGATCTTGGATAAGCAGCTGTTAAGTAAAGTCTGGTCATTGACATCACTTACCTCAGTGAAGATAACAACATCGTCTGCAAATAAACGTGCTCGCACCGGAATGTTAGCAGTGATTTCGTTTATAAAATTTAAAAAAAGTAAAGGCCCAAGGACTGACCCTTGTGGAACGCCCGATAGCACAGGGACTAGCGAGAATGCACCAGAGTTTATCTGAACGTACTGTTTTCTTTCTAGCAAATAATCTTCAAGCCAGAAGTAGATGATATCGTTTAGCACGGTTGATTTAAGTTTTAGAAGCAGTTCACAATGTGACACTCTGTCAAACGCTTTAGCGAAGTCAAGAAAAATTACATGAACCTGTTTAGAACGATTTAATATTTCAGACAAAATCATGGATGGTTACAAGTAATTGTCGATTAACGTAACAGCACACAACAAGAAAACACTTGCAAACACAGACACACCAAAAAATATACACTCACTCGGCGCTGATTCACAACTTTGGATTTGTATTGTCTTCTTCTTCTTCTATGCAAAAAGACCCACCTCCTCTTTTTCTATCTCCTAAGAAAGAGATGACGATCTCAAATGCAGATTACAAAAATAAAGATCAAAAACAAATAAAATGTAGGAATTATTTAAAAATAAATATTAAAAAATAAAAGTAAAGAATAATAAAGAATTCTCACTGCTGGTGCCTAGGAGAACTTTCGGTTAAATACTCCAGCTCCCTTTGTGAGAGATTTAAAGATGGCCTGCTGACACACTTGTCAATATGTCCTTCGATGCTTGCTGCCTCGATAATCTTCCTGGTGAGCCGATTGGGTCTCCTTCCCAGCACTGTGCAGTTGCTCAACCGAGCCGAACACCCACAGTCCCTACAGTGCACTCCTAAATGTCCAGAGTTGGCGTTGACAACGTTGTTGGCATGCTCCCGAAGGCGGTCATTCATACACTACCAGTCTGTCCTATGTACACTCGCCCACAGGAAAGTGGGAAGGAATAAATTACTCCTTCTACCCAGGGAACAAAGTTGGTTCGATGCTTTTTGGTGCAACGTACAGTGGTATTTGAAGTCTAATTTATCTTTTTAAACAGGCTGTAGAGCTTTTTTGAGGGCCGAAAGGACTACATCTACGTTAACTCTATTCGCTGCCCTCTTAAGGCTATGAGAGAACTTATGCATGTATGGAATTACCACCGATCTTCTTGGCTTGTCCCTAGGGTTTCGATTCACGCCATCACCTTGCTTGATCTATTTAAGGAGCCTTTCAACGACCGACTTCAATAAGGAATCAGGGTATTCTGCGGACTTTAACCTTGCGACTTGCCCATTGAAGCTCTTTTCAATTGTGTGTGTGCACGATTTGGTGATTGAATTCTTTAGACACACCCTCACGACGCCTCTCTTCATTATTTTGGAGTGCGCTGAGTGGAATGGAATGGACAAGTCGCAAGGTTAAAGTCCGCAGAATACCCTGATTCCTTATTGAAGTCGGTCGTTGAAAGGCTCCCTAAAGAGATCAAGCAAGGTGATGGCGTGAATCGAAACCCCAGGGACAAGCCAAGAAGACCGGTGGTAATTTCATACATGCATAAGTTCTCTCATAGCCTTAAGAGGGCAGCAAATAGAGTTAACGTAGATGTAGTCTTCTCGGCCCCAAAAAAGCTCTACAGCCTGTGTAAAAAGGTAAACTCGACATCAAATACCACTGTAAGTTGCACGCAAAAGCACCGAACCAACTTCGTTCTCTGTGTAGTAGGAGTAATTTATTCCTTCCCACTTTCCTGTGGGCGAGTCTATATAGGACAGACTGATAGGTGTGTGAATGACCGCCTTCGGGAGCATGCCAACAAGGTCGTAAACGCTAACTCTGGACATTAGGAGTGCACTGTAGGGACTGTGGGTGTTCGGCTCGGTTGAGCAACTGCACAGTGCTGGGAAGGAGACCCAATCAGATCACCAGGGAGATTATCGAGGCAGCAAGCATCGAAGGACACATTGACAAGTGTGTCAGCAGGCCATCTTTAACTCTCTCACATAGGGAGCTGGAGCATTTAACCAAAAGTTCTCCTAGGCACCAGTAGTGAGAATTCTTTATTATTCTTTACTTTTTATTTTTTAATATTTATTTTGAAATAATTCCTAAATTTTATTGTGTTTTTTATTTTTAGTTTGGAATCTGCATTTGAGGTCGTCATCTCTTTCATAGGACATAGAAAAAGAGGAGGTGGGTCCTTTTTGCATAGAAGAAGACAATACAAATCCAAGAGTTGTGAGTCAGCGCCGAGTGAGTGTATATTTTTTGGTGTGTCTGTGTTTGCGAGTGTTTTCTTGTTGTGCGCTGTTACGTCATTCGACATGAACTACCAACTCTCCCAGTCAGCAGTCTTATCAAGTAATTGTGTCGTGGTTGAAAGGCCATGACGAAAACCATGTTGATTCACTTTAAAAACTTGTGATTCTCTAAATATGCTCGCAAATGTTTAAAAACAACGTGCTCTAAACGTTTCGAGCAGTAAGGAAGCAAATAAATTGGCCGGAAGTTCCCAGGCAAGAGATGGAATCCAGATTTTTGAACGGGAACGATCTTTGTAATTTTCCATTCTACCGGAATAACGGACTCCGACAATGATTTCTTAAATATTGGATAAAGATATTTTGAGCACCATTCTGCGTAGCAAACGAGGAACGTACTTGCAATGCCGTCGTGACCAGCAGCTTTTTTTTTTTTTTTCGAAAGAATAACCAACGCTGAAAACAGTCCCTCGGCAGAGATAAAAACATGGGTAACACTGAGAGGTTGGGTGGCAGGTTTAGACAAAAAATAATGCCGCTATCTAAGGTGAAAACAGAGAAAAATATCCATTGAAACCTTCAGCGATGGCACAGTCATCCGCAAATACTCTGTCCAAAACCATATGTTTGGAAATGTATTTTCGAGCCGGGGACAAAGACCTCCAAAACTTATCGGGTGATTACATAAGAACGTCTGCAAAGTTATATTGTTATACTTATGTTTTGCAAGACGAATCATAGCTTTCAGTCTTGTACGCATTTCATTGATATTTAAACCTCTTAGCCCTTCCTGGTACGATTTATTTTTCGTTTTAGATGTAGGATATCGCGAGTTATCCGAGGATTATGTTTTCTGGTAACTTTGATACCGTTGGAACAAACCTTCGTAAACATTCAAGCACGGTTTCTTTAAAAGAATTCCAAAGGATATCAATAGAAGAACCATCAGAACACATGTTAGAAAAATAATCAAACGACATCTCAAGCGCGTCAAGTACTGACTCGTATTCTGCTGTAGAAAAATTAAACACATGCCTAGAAACTTTTTCCGTAATGAAGGACGAAGTGTCGAAGTAGAAAACTCAACGAGTACCATTTTATGATTAGAGATCGCATCCACCACTTGGCAGTCGTACGTACGTGCCCGTGCCGCAATCGGTTTGGATAAAAACACGAGGCCTAGTATAGATTGGAGAAGACGAGGTGATTCGTGTTGGACTACTAACAATTTGAAGTAGATTGTTATTATAAACCAGGTCAACTAGCAGGATGAATTAAGGCAATCACTGCTACTACACATAAACTCCCAATCAATTAATGGTAAGTTGAAATCACCAGCCATAACAAGAACCGGGTATTTTTGTTTAATCTTAAAAACAAAATCAGCAAGAAGATCAAGAACGCATGAGCAAGCATTTGGCGTACGATTGACTACGCCGAGGACGATTGGCGGAGTAAACCCGGTAACTACTACGTGCTGCATGCAGCGTAGTGTTTATTACATTCTTGTCCAGCATCGTACAAACTGTGATGGTGTGCAAGTGTTGCTACAAACGTCCATTTTCATCCGTCTCTTGAATAAGGAATTGCTTTATTGTAAAATAACAAGCAGAAAATCAAAGCGTTATTTTTCTTTCCTGCGCAAACTTATAACTTTTCGCTATGAAATGTAGGTCCACATCTTAAACAATGCTATCTTGAATTACGAGAAACTCTCGTGACATCAAAGTGATGAACGAGCTTGCGTCTCTCCGTCAGCCTCGGCAACCAAGATGCGCGTGCGTTCATCAGTGGACGGATGGAAAGCTTGCGTTTTCTTAATTTATATTTTTTTTGTAAAATATAGATAAATGGTTTTTAATGGGACTTCAAATTATTCAGGCATCATGTACGTTTTTGTCTCTACATTGCAGGTATCTGGCTTAATTCATTTGGTACACGTGCACGTAGGCGCATGGCATCATCATCATTGGCGTTCTTCAGGAACGCGACAAAACAATAGACGACGAAACGATACACGTCTAAAAACCGAGTCGCCATAACATGGCGACAGACAAAACACCATAGCGACAAAATGGTAAGCGTTTTTCCTCCAAAATATGTTTTCCAGTGATCAGGTTTTGTCTCCGAAGGAACAGTATGAAGAAAGGAGTGTCAATGCACAGGTGTTTTTCTAATCATATCGCGAGATCACTTTTTGTGCTTGTAAGTTGTTCAGGCTTAGAAGTATAAAATGGAAATACTGAAGCTGAAAAGTTATCCTTTCTTTAATTTTATTTTGACGCGTGCGCCTTTGCGACATTCTGGCGGTTCCAGATTTCAAACCGGAGGTACTTTACCGAGCTACTTTATCGGATGGTAAGCATTCAATCTCAGAATTCAATAAGCCACTAGAGCAGCCGACATCGAAGAGAACCTCTCGCGCGTGTCACGTGCACGGATCGTCTTATTTCAAAACTATAAATAGCCCTGCAAAGCGAAATACCGAGAAAATATAACGTTTAGAGTTTTATAGCTCGCAAAACATACCAAATAGCAACCCTCCCGCGGTCCGAGCGGTTTCGCATATAGCAGGTCACTTTCAAATATGTAATTGCCGCAGCGCATGTACGGCGACGACCGTCAAAGGGGCAATGAGATGGCCAAAAGAATATGTTCATTTATAGCCTGTGATGTGATCATTTCTTCATTCATTTAGAACAGGCAAATTATGTAAAATATTCAATATTCCTCAG